>WYDI02013075.1:0-73272 GCA_009867235.2 Psittacus erithacus | reverse complement strand
GCCAGGAGGAAGCAGAGACAGGACACCTGATCCAAACTAGCCAAAGAGGTATTCCATACCACAGCACATCATGCCCACTACATAAACTGGGGGCAGTTACCCGGAAGGGTTAGATCACTGTGGGGGCTAGGCTGGGTGTTAGTGTGGTGAGCAGTTATATTCTCTTCCCTTGTTATTTCCCTTGTCATTGTTATTACTGGTCGTAGCGGTAGTGACTTGTGTTATACCTTAGTTACTGGACTGTTCTTATCTCAACCTGTGGGAGTTGGATTCTTTCGATTCTCCTCCCCATCCCTCCAGGAGCTGACGGAGGAAGTGGGGGAGTGAGTGAGAGACTGTGTGGCTGGGCTAAAACCACGACAATTAGTAACAAATTAAATAACTTGCTTATTTGATCAAATAGATGAAATTTACATAAAGGCAGAAAACTTTTTTGAAGGTAATACCAGCTAAATAATACAGGATATCAGAAATCAGTAAGCTATAACTATTTCTACTCTGTATACTACAGAGAAAAGTGACAAAAAAAAAGGTAGAAATAGCAGAATCTGTTGGTCCACCTGTTGATCTGTCTTTGAGGAGAGTTCATCATAGTAAGCCATAGCTAGTACTTCTGTTGTCATTGAGAGCTCACTGAATGCTTTCTAAACTGGATAGTAAGTGAATACTACTGACTGATAATAGGCAGCTTAAGGCTGCAAGGAGTTACCCAGCTGAAGCCGACATGGGTTATTTGCCATCTGTGCGATCATCTGCCAGCTGAGAGACTGGAAATGATTGTATGAGTTCACATAAGAATTCCCAGTTTGATCCTTCAGGGTGCTGGATGTCCTTCTGGAGGTGTTAAGTACTCTCAGATGCCATTTGAATTCACTGCGTTGAAGTCATTTAGCTTTCTCCTGCTGAACGGTAACAAGCAGCCCTCCACGGAAACGTTTTCCCAGTGCCAGATGACAGTATGCCAGGGAGAAGCTTGCACCAAGCAGCACAGCTCTAACATGGATACCAATAGTAGTGATACTGAGACTCTTACTCCTGCATGTGAACAATGGCCACAGCAGACATACAAAATTGCACAGCACAGCCTCCACCACAATCATTTTCAGTTTTCATATAGAAAACTGGGCACTTCAGAAAGGTAATCCTTTTCAGAATCTCCCCAATTACCTTGATGTTGTAAAAATTCCATACACAAGCGTTGTTCTGGGGTTATCAGCCTCTAGAAGAAACACATCCTCTGTACGAAAAAAAAGGAAAAAGAAAAAAAAGTTTTGAATACCAATAAAAACTTTATTTTCCAGTTTAATTTATGTCTTTTTCTTCCTGCTAAAGTCAACATTAGTTTTGTCTCAGACTTGAATTGGGAAAAGCAGATTTATCATATGAATGGACCATATGCATATATCTAGCATTTAAACATTCAGAAGCAGATCTGGAAATTAGCTCCATGCCATCTAGCCTTATAAAGACAGAAGGCAAAGATTCTTAAATATGTTGAGGATCCATGTCACACATTTCTCTCAGCTGGATCTTGTTTCAGCAGGTTGTTTAACAGTAGGCAATCCTTTAAGTTGCAGTAGGTCAAAGATGAAGAGTTCCTACTGATTTAATCCAAAGTGGAACAATTAGGTGTTTTATTGTTCAGTACACACTCTAGATGCCCTCACTAGCTCATTTTCAACATGATATGAACAACACACAGCTTTGCAGTGAAGACACTGAGAGATATAAACCTCCCAGCTCCCACTGTGTTGGGATTTACTGACTGCACTATGCAAAACTGTACCTACTCACTGAACTGAATTTGCCACCGTTGTACCTGATGTATGGATCATTCACTGGATATCTGCAGTGTTTCACATGGTGAACTGAAAATCTAAGTGCCTCAATAAATCCTCAGAAATTGTATTTATTCACAATACTATTGCTGGTGCCAGGAAAATAAATTATCAGTATTTACTAGTATTATTTTGAACTAAGGAGGCCTCTACCCAGTGATCAAAAAAGAAAAACTGTATTGTAGAAAAGCTGTGTGCTACACAGTGGTATAAGAAACAGTTTCAAGGACATGCATGTTAAGAAACCTCTATCATAATGCTAAGAGCAAAATGACAGTAGACTTCCCTCCCATGTTCCCTTCCTAATATTAATTCTTATAAATAAATTCCTTTGCATAGTCAAGATTAATTACTTTTATTTCAAAGTTAATGATTATTACTCAGAGAGACTTATAAGGATTTTTACATTTCCTGTCATAAAACTGCAAGGGGAATTTCATCATGAATTTCTAGAGCCAAAATTTCACCATCAACAATGTGACTAAGGGGCTGTGTGACCTTCAATAATTAAATATGCACAGGGTGCGAGATATAGATAAAACTTTAATTGCCATACCTAATTCATCAAAATATGTTTCTGTTCCATCTTCATCCATTACTGAGCACACAAGTCTTGCTTTCAAGAATGTTGTCCACTTGTTCACGAGGCTACGCTGACCTCCTGTGTCATTCTGGAAAGGAATACTATTTTCAGAAAAAAACCCAAACACCACAACTCACATTTTATTGGGCTTTTACACATTTTCCTCAGCTTAATTTGACTCATCGCTAGACACTTATGGTGGGAAATTAAGTATAAAAAATAGATAGGCCTAAACCAAATCCCTTCATCCAAACACCCCAGACAGAGGAACAGCAAGAACTGGGCTTTTTGAGCAGAGTTTCTGTACTAGGATAGCAGTCTTGGGAGGGTTGGGCAGTAGATTCTGTGCAGCAGCAGTGTGTGTAGATAGGTATGACTGGGAAGGACTGGAAGTCTGTATCACTCACTGACACCTAGTGTGGAGAAGTCCATGCTATCTCTAAAAGTTCTAATAGTCCTATGGAGAGATGTGTCTTCCAGTTGTGACAGCAGCATCGCCACATCTGATGTATTAAGCCATGCTGGTCCAAGAGATGGATGCTCTGCACTAAATTCAGTAATGACGGCTAACATGGCTCAGGCTTGTTTTGCATTGCTGGAAGTCCTTCTAGCTTGGTCCAGAGCTGGTTTGGTCACACTTTATTCTAGGATCTTCCCATCTCTCCCCATTGCAAGGCAGAAACTGTTACTGCTAAACCAGATACTGCAACACAGAGGTGATAGCTCCTCCCTCATTTCTAAGTTTCCTTTTTCCCTTTCATGGGGTGACATTGTGCTAGGCAGTTCGGAAGACAGTGTTCTTATCTATGGTGTTCACCAGTCGAATGAGGAAACTCAAAAGCTAGACAAATGTGATTTCAGCAAAATGCTGTGCATGCCTCATTGGTGCTCTTGGAGTTTGCAATCCAACTTTTTGGGAGACCTATAAGGAGTCTTTTGGGAGGGGTCTTTCTTGGCACCATTGCACTAATATATTTGGTCAGTCTCAAAGGCACTGATATATGAATATGATGGTATACAAGTATACAAATATGACTGACTTGAATTTATTTTCATTGCCTTTGGGGTCCTGCCACTGACTTCAGTGTAAGCCTAAACAGGCTGAGGCCTTTCAGAAATCATCTGGGCTCCATTACAACAGTAACAATAACAAATACATCTATAATTGTGTGAAATGTCTTCTTACAAAATACCCAAAAAGGCCTTTAGGCACCCTCACAAAAATATAGAAAATGGGGATTATAAAAAAAATCATATGCCTCATCATATTGCCAGACAAAGAGTTCAACACAATCCCAAAGACGCCCTCCCGCCCATACATAACAACATCACAGAGCACCAGACTCCTAAAAAGACCCAGATTAAAGACAGAGACTACACAAACCCTCACAATTATCTTCCTGGGCCTTTTCAAAAGAAGGAATGAAAAGGCTAGCAATAATAGCGCATTAACAATTTTTCTCTTCTTAAAAAAATATCCATTCCACCAGAAATGTTAAGAGCTGCTTCAATATTTTTTCATCTACAGTTGACTATAGATATGAAAAAGGAGGTAGAGACAATGAGAGCTGTTACCGTAAATTAATTACAGCACAGGAGTAGCCGTAACTCCTGAATTTAATTTTCCTGTGTGCATTTTTTAGATTAGACTCAGACATAGATCAATGCAGGAACTCAGAAAGAACAGATATTGTAAAAATGAAAACAATAACTGAAAGATAAATCAACCCATTTAAAAGTTGGCTCCGGTATTTCCAATGTGTTTCAGAGATTCTGAGTGTGTGTGTCTGTGTGTGTTTGTGAAAGACTTCACTGTCTTATAGCTCAATTTTCCTAAGCAAATAACGGACCTCATTTGGGCAAAGGACAAAAGTTTGGAAATTCAACACTGGTAACTATTCTGACAGAGAGAAATACACAAATCCCTGAATCTCTAGAATTCCGTATCATTATAGGTACAGCCAGAATACATAACATGTTCAGACCCTAGCTGTGTGTTCAGTAACAGCTCTTCTTAATTATAAATGTGGAAGCTGAAACAGGAAATTTGTTTTGAATATAAATCAAAGGCCTCTCAATCATTTAGCATTTTAGCTTATCATGTCACACTAGCAGCTTGTCCAACAACGTGTCAAACAAAATAGTTCTTACTGGGCATATTCTTGCAATCATGGAATGAATTTGCTTTGTGCTGCCGCTGTTGTCTGTGAGTTTCTCTTTGAAGAAGAAGTAGATCTTGGCATCATTGGGGTCAGTGCCATCTGGGATAACATGAGCATCCACAAAAATAGGCTCTGAAATGAAACAGTATACCAAAAAGATGAAACCAAAAGATGCATCAGTATAAGCAATTAATGATTTGACAGTTATTGACTGCTTCAAGGAAACATAATGCATATAAAGGTACTGCTGTGGCAGTACTGCTCTAGCCTTATGTATATATACACCAGATAACACCAAGTAAATGGCTTCTTGCTGCTAGCCTTCAGTTTTTGCATCCTTGCATTTTATCTCACAGCAGATTTTAGAAAAGCGATTCAAATGCAGAAGCAGAAGTATCAGATTACTGCAGAGATTCAAAGACTTGGAGAAAGAAGAGGCAAGAATCAGTGTGTTGTAAAGGGCACTTAAGGAAAGCCTCATTGAGGCAAAACATAAAATTAAACTGTTAAAAGACTCATTGGGAAAAGAACAAGTGAGATAAATAAGAGAGGAAAATAACACGGAAAAGATAAGCAGGGCAGACAAATACTTGAACTGCGTTTGAATTCCTGTCAGAGGTCAATAAACATAGCAAAGTGTACATGCATAATACAGCAAAGAAACACTAAGGGGAAAGCAAAATAATTTATACCCTTAACAGCAAGCATATGATGGACAGTGGAAAAGTCCTCCTTTGTCTGAAGGAAGAAGTGGACCATCTTCCTGCATGAAGGCTATATCTTTCAATGATCATGCAAGATTGCTTGATTGGTTGAAATCCAGTAAAAATCTTGAAATAACCTGATACAAAGGATGGATTTCTGACAGAAAACTCAGTAAGACTGCAGCATAAGACTGTTCACATAGCCCATTCTCAATGGCATCAGCAGAACAAAATCTTTCCTTTACCACACTGAGCTGCAAGTGGTCTGGCCCAAGAGCATCCCATACCAAACATGGGTAAATAGGAGCATGTACACGGAGAGGATAAATGTTTAAGAGGGACTGCAGTGATGCCTCCAGGCATATGCCAACCTCACTGGTAAGGGGAGAACCAGCTTCCTGCACTGGCAGGTTTACACCATTCAGGGGTTTTGTGCACTTTCCTGCAAAGCATTTCAGTCCTGCATTTCATCTCCTGCTATGCCCAGAGCCCTAACCTGGCAAGGCCACCGGTGTGGCATCGCACGCATCTCCCAGAGCACTGCTGCACACATTTTGAATGCAAGTGGTGGTGAGTCTTCTGAGGTAGGTCAGTCTGAATTAACTGGGTCCTAGAATCAAGCATCTAATTTAAGGCAGTGTCTGATGCATTACAGGTAGAGAAGGCATTTCCCTAGAAGTCAGACTGTGTGACCACTTGCCATTTGACAAGTGCCACTGCAGTTTGGTTGAACCTTAATGCAAAAAGAGCTGTCAGTTGAGGTGGCCTAAGGGCTTAGCTCATGCAGTAAACCCTTTACATCTGTGCATTGTCTACAATGTGTATTTACACACATTTCTTTATGGTTCAACTTCATAAATTATATTCAGAGAAAAGCTCTGTAAAGGACAAGCTTTTTGTTTTAAAGAAAACAGAGCAGGATCTCTGTGAAACCCATTAAAAGCTCTGGGAAAACAAAGGCATCTCACCACTCAGCCACTTGGAGTTGTGCTGGTCAGTTCGCACTGCATTCCTCCTGGTCAGACTCCGAAAAATGGCTGCATCCGTCCCCATGAAATCAATATACATCCCTGAAAAAAGCTCTTCATCTGCAAAGAATTGAAACGGAAGAGAAAAAGTAAATACATTGTTATGGCTTTTGGGAAAACTGTATTTACAGATCTATTTTTATTTTAAATTCGTCAGCCCTTTTATTTACACAGGAGTGCATACAGATAAGTTTTGGGTCATGGGAATGGGATTTCCCTCTGATTTACAAAGACACAATCTAGAATGCACAAGAATCATCAGATTTTTCTTAAAGACTTTAGGGAACAGCATAATTAAATGCAGCAGCAGAACGGCGTATGTGATGAACCTTTCTTTGATATGAAGTTTGGCTGCTTAGCTTTCACTGCAAAGGATCAGTGGAAAATCAGCCTAGTGTTATCAAACAGAATCACATTCAGCTTTTTAAGTACATACTTCAAAAAGCTTTTTTTTTTTTTTTTAATGGAAGTAGAGAAAATGACTGGGCTGAATTTATTGCTAGTGTAAACTGGCACAACACCTATTGCAGTCAATGAGTCAGCACCAGTTTTTACCAAAAGTATTGTCAAAGCTGCCCCAGGCAGCCTCCATCTGACTTCAGTATTGCAGAGGCCAGACAATCATATTACTGAACTTTACTCCGAGTAAGACTGAGCAACAGTTGTCCCCTTTTATGTTCTTGATTCTAAGTATAGGGTCATTATGCTTGAACAGAATTAGACATGCAATTCTTACGTTAACAGAACCATGAACTTTTGCTCCCTGTGCAGGGCTGAAAACTCAGTCCATCAGTTAGGAAGCATATCTGTATTTGTGTGCATAAATATTTGTATACATAATTATAATCATAATTACATATACTATCATTTTCTACTCAGTGAATAACCAAGCAATTTCCACTGACTAATGACAGTGAAACCCCAGAGTAGAAAACAGTAGCTAAAATAAATGGTAACTCTCCGAGTGGGAGTGGTGGCTGAATACATTCCAGTACAGCTGGGTCCTTTGATTGATCTTTTTGTCTGAATTCCTGGACTACCCAGAGAGTGTGGTCAAGCTGGCAAGAGGCACAGGTTCAGAAGTGCTTGAGACTATTTTTATGCTCGCTGTGTGTGTGCATCAATATGGAAGACTATTGGCTCCTAAGAGAATGAAAACTCTGGAGATTTTGTTTTTCTGCTGTTGGCTAGAACCTGAACTGAACCCCTGCAGCCACTCTTCTGCTCTCATCTCTCCCAGTGATGACAAGATTCATACACAAGGGATTTAAACAACGCTTTTGCTGCATGTTTGTGAAGCATTCACTTCCTGATGGAATGATGTTAGATCTATACTGATTTATTACTGATTTTGTATATTTGTCTCATCACCTCAATCCATCAGAGCTTTATTCTTTTTATGAAATAAATTGGTTGAGATCAGTTTATGGTTCTCACTAAACATTATGTACATTCCTATGCATACACATGCACACACACTTTAACAACAGCACTACACTATGTAATTTTAATCCTATTATATATCAACTTTGTTAGTTATGTCTTAAGCATTCCTAGTGTCTGCTTGCTAATCATGTATCAGATGGTAACCGTCAGCTTCACTTCCTTTTAGTTAAATTCTTAAACTCTCCACAGCACTTGGTCTGCACAGCACAACTAGTTCACACTACTTCTTTTTGTTACTGGGGGGAATTACTGAATTGATGAGGTATGTCTGCTTTTGTAAATATCTCATAGTCTTGGTGGGGAAAGAGACATGCATCCTGCACATTAGTTAGGATGAGCTTCTTCAAAACACAGTTTTCATTGCTTTGATGTAAAGGTGCTTTGTCCAATGGTAAACTGCACCAGGTTTGAACTTATTTTTATAGCATCACTTTCCTCTGAAGGGTGAATCAGCTTTCCTGCTGCATTCTAGGCTGGTGATGCTCAAAATTGCTAAGAAAATGTATCTATATTTAAAACTGGTTCTTTTGTTGTGGAAGAATTATCCGGTCTAGCAGTATTTCCCATCTTCTGAAGTGAGGGGAAGGAATTTCTCCTGCAGAAGAATGCTCAAAGAAGAGTCCAGTATATGGGCTTGGTCCTCTCATCATAACTCAAGCTGTGACTTACAAAATCTTCCCCCTTCTGGCATGGATATGGAGGCTAAATTCATTCAAGAGTAAAGTTTTTGAAGTGACTGGACTTTGCAGTAAGAGGGAGAATGTATAAAACCCAATCTGTGTGACTCTGGGAAAGGAATGTGACCTTTATGGAATAATTTAAACTTTGTAGATGAATTATGTCATGAAAGATAAGTCAAACACTAAGGAAGATCTCTTCAGTCACATAACTGAGACATCAAGGAAGATAACATAATGTCCACTAAGATGAACAAAGATTCCAGAGATCTACTGTAGAAAAAGTCAGCTTACTATATATACAGCAATTCAGAAACAATGTACCTTTATGGTGTTTTATAAAATCCGGAAGGAACAAGGAAAGGAAACCTTATTTTTTAGTGCCAGTTGATTCATTTAATAATACCAGAACAGCAATGAGTAGCAGTGGATTAATCCATCACTGATTTTGAATAAACATTTTCTTTATGCAGTGAGTATCTGTAAACACTGACCATAGATCACTGATGAGATAGAGACGTAAGTGCAGCCTAGGTTCAGAGAGGTATCTAGGTAGTATTTACCTGTCTTATAAAGACGCTCCAGTTCATACCTCTGAATGAAATTACCTGTCATTTGCACTACATATATTTGCAATAAGGAATAATAACAATAAAAAAATAATTTGTATTTCAAATGGACCATGCAAGACAAGCTTTGTGACACTTTCCTTAAGCTCCATGACTTAAACCTAAAACTTTAAATGAAGTATCTGGCACAATACGTGGTTGCCGTCAACTTCAGTGGAAGCTGAATGGCAGAAACACCATGCATTGTTCCCTTGCAAATCTGGGGTGAAATATGCAGTACCTATGTCCTAAGCTTCATTTACTAAGGAAGCCTGAAAAATCTCTTCAACCCTTCTTAGCTAAAAATATAGCAAGGAGTAGGCACATGTTTTAAAATCAAGGCTTTGGCACTAGAAGTCTGTGAACATGCTGCAAATGCAAACGATTGGGTTAAACTAAGTATATATAATGTATCTCCTGGCTGGAAAACAAACAAACAAACAAACAAAGTGTGTTTTACTGATGACTTAGGTTGAACAAAACATATGAGCCCTCTGAGTCTTCAGTTAGGTGTGCAATAGGCACTGCAGTAATTCTTTGTCACAGTCATTTACCCCAGTCACCACCAATTGACAAGAGTATTTGAGGTGTGTCAGTTGTATCATTTTCTGGCCTTTCGAATGGAAGAAATGTGCAAAATTGCTTGGGTTTAAAGCCAATTGAAGAATGAAGAGCCTTGCAATAGCTGGTGGGCTCCACAGCAGAGATGACAACAAAAATACAATTCAAAGTAGCTGAAGTCTTCAAGCTTTCTTTCCCTGGCTACTCTGAGATTCTACAAATAATTGAATGAGACACAAGTGCGGTCTAGGATGAACAAGGTCAGAAACTGTTCAAACATAAAATGCTAGACAGGGTAATATATAGTTGAAACCAATCCTGGGAAAAAATGTATAAGCTGGAAAAGGCACAATCTTTTGTTTTCTGTTTCTCTCTCTCCCCCTTCCAACAACTTCTTTGTGCATTTCATTTGTATACTCACCTTTAGCTGCATGTAAATCTTGGAACAAGGGCGGACCAAATCTTTGTGCCCATCAGCCAGACACAAGTACTGCTTCTTGGAGGCTGAATTCTGTGTCCAGCTCATTTAAAATATCCCATTAATCCACACCATGAATGATCATATGGGTTTAGACATCAGCAACTTGGAGTATTTTTACTTACTGATCATAACAGACACCGTGTTCACATTAGGGTTGAAAGAACAGCGTCCCTTTCCTGATTCACACTTGGAGTCGATCTTGAAGACTTGTTCCTGCAAAGTAGATTTGTCTGTCACTTCTCATTTTAGAAACCATCAGATGTGATTTTTATGCTTGGCTGTTTCCAGCATAAACAATGTTCAGCACTGCTGGGCACTTTTATTGTACTATCATCAGCTTAGCTTTCCTATTCAGAATTTCATCACCATTTTAAGATAACCTGTTCATTGCTACCTAGTTGTTTTCCAAGACTTTTGTTATAAATTCAAGACACTGAAACAGAGAATTTTCCCCTCTAGCTCAGTTATGCTTTGGAGAAGTTCACTGATCTCTGCAATAACATTTGTGGAGATTACTTCTGTATTTTGAAGTTATTTATCAATTATTTGCTGAAAACATGGTGACACTTATCCTAGTCTAGGACATCTTAATAAAGCTACTAGAACAATAAAACATATTAAATAAAAATACCTTCTGACAACTGTAATTCAGTGCTAGTATAAATAATTTGTTCTTTACTGAGCTATCAGACCTCTGAAAATACCTTAAATCATAGTTATTTTCTTCAATACTATCTCTTATGTGTACAGCTCTAGATCCATCTAGTGACAGATGATTTATCAAGCCTGAAATAGTTTGGAATTTCTTTGCTGTTTAAGAATCTTGGTATAGGGATTTGTTTATATTTTATGTGATTTATAAATAAGAAATCCATTTGGCAAAGTAGAAACAACCTAGACTACAGCTTGAAATGCAAACAGTCTGAATATCTTTAGAAAACTTGCACATCTCAGTGTACCCCTTCACTTCTTTGTTCCTAGCAATACTGAAGAGCAAGAAGTGACTCTGGTTCAGGTCCATTACTTAAAAACAGTGGTCATTTATGGCAGCAACATTGATCCATAGTAAATCAACTCACACACCACTGTATACCAAACAAACAACTTGTTCCTAGCCTCCTATAGCAAACTTCTTATCTTTAATGCAAGGCCAAAAGACACAGTTGTAAAAAGAAAAAACAAACCCAACCATCCAAACTTAAAATATTTATTTTTCAACAGAAAACCCAAGATACTGACAAAACTTCCAAAGAAGCCTTCTGTGATGTAGATGCCAATGTATCAGTTATTCAACTAAAGGCAGCAACTCTTTATATTCACTTTAACAATTAATACATATCTCAGGGATACAGGGATGCCACACAGATCTCTGAGCAGCCATTTGGTGACAACAAGTTGGAGACTGCCCTAACCTGAAATACTAAGCTCAGCAGGAAGTTTTCTTATTCATTAACCCTGATCTCTTTTTCCCCTCTTCTGTTTTGCCTAATTTAATGACAGAGATCTTATCTACTGTTCCAGTCATAAGCTCTCTAAACAATGTTAAAACACAAGCATGAAGTTTCTAATGTGATCTTGGTTTTATTTTTGCTGTTGTTGTTTTACTTCTAGATTAATGTGCAGCTTGATGTTAATCCATATTTACTATATTACACCGCTATTTACCAATTCAAAATGCCCATTACTGCACTATTAAACCAACTCCAGGATTATACTTGATTTTCATATATATTAAACTATTTTTTAGACTATAATTAATTCGCATAGTGATTACTTTTCCTTCTGTTTGCATTTACTTTAACATTAGAATACATTTTGGTGACTAAAAACATCATTAGTAAAGACCAAAGCATCAAGTGCGCCAAGCAAGAAAATTAATTAATTTTTTAAGCTCTGTTTCAATGCCCCATCAATGAAACCACTTCTTCTGTGAGATTATGTGGAAACCTAGAGACAAAAGAGCAAAACAGGCTCAGTTCTTACGATTGTTGGATATGACTCTGATGCTTTGTAGCTTCTAGAGAAAAACAGATGTGATTTCTAAAATATCCATTTTGCATGCGCAAACCCCACCTTCTGTGCATGGAAAACTACTAAATTAAAGGTGAAATGATAAAAGCAGAGAAAAGATTAATTCTCACTAGTCCCATAAGTACATAGTTCTTCATTCTACCCTATTAATTAGTCATGCACTGATATATGCAGTGAGTTCAGAAGGAAATGCTTGGTTTTAAACTGTTATGCTATTGTTGGCCTCAACAGTAATACTTTGAGCATGCGATGCCTACAGTCAAGTGTCTGACAGACTCCAGACGTCTGAAACAGCAGTTTATTTAATCAATTGATCATAGGCATGTAGCTGTACAGACAGGCTAAGTGAAGCCAGTTCTGCTCTTCCAAGACATGTATCTTTATTTTGAACTTAAGAAATTTAACATCTTGCATCATCTGGAGGTGGCGTTTCCTGCTCTCCCTCTCCCTCCCTCATCTCATTTGCAAAACCCATAAAATAATGAGATTCAGGCTACGGTACTACTGCTTAAGCTAACAAAGGAAAATTGCATTAATTAGACACAAATGAGATCACTTTCCATGTTTTAAATAATTTGTCAAGAAATAGGATGATGCTGAGGAAAGCTGACTTCTGTTTCAAAATACATCCAAATAAATTAATGCATAGTTCATTAATCAGAAGGATGGATTTGCTTATTCAGTTCTGCTTGCTTGTGCTTTTAAATCCAGGCCTATGAAACTTTACTTCTAGTCAGTTCATTAGGACCAAAGGTACAGTGATTCAGACATAGGACACACTCTGTTAAGGAGGCTGATGCCAAGTAGGGATCTACCCAAAGTCACCCACCTGGAGAAACAATGATGTATCACCTCCGTAGGAACCTCTGCAGTAGTGCTGGGTTTTGGCCAGAGTTCCCATCCCACTCCCAGTGAAATCAGTGATGAATTTCCCATTGCCTTCCGTAGGAGCTAGCCCAGCTTTTAAAGCTGCCCTTGCATGGCAAAACTCCAGGTAGCATGCTCGGATCTTCCTTCCCAAAACATCTGCTTCCACATTGTTCCAGAAAATATACTGCACGCCCCTGTGCCTGCAGACATTAATCTGACCCCAAAGCTACTGAGGTTCTGGGTCTCAGTTAAGTGCCTTTCTTTCTTCTTCTGGTTGCTTAATTTATTACCTATTACATTTGCACATAAACAAACATTTCACTTTCAAATCAGGAAATTTGGACAATATACTTCTGGAAACATCTGGTACTTTGTACACTGAAAATACACAGTGAAACTGAATACAGAAAAAAAAACCATCCTGGAGATGCATCTAGAGAGAATAAGATTTACACCATGATGGGAAAACTTACTTTATTCCAGCAGAATCTAATGGGGCAAAACTTGTGCAGCAGATGAAAGTTACCTGTACTGGGATTGCATCTAGTGGGTATTAAGCTGAAGTCTAGCAAACCTTCACATATCTGAATAGTTAGCCCACTTAGCAATTTCTTCCAGGAATCAGTAACACATGGAAGTTATTAAAAGTGGACTGCATATTTTACTTTTTATCTAAATGGTTTTCTTTTCAAGTATTTCCTGGCAATTTTTCCAACAAATAGCAGGAATGAATTCACCAGACAATGTCAAAGAAAAAGTAGTATCAAATGTAGCCCAGCATTTGGTATGACTGTGGAGTTTTGGATAATCATCGTATTTGAGGCATGGTTTTGCTTCTAGCTGCTAACAGGTCAGAAATCTCTGGATCTTTGCTCTTTTTCTATTTATCATGGGTGAAGGAGCCTACGTGGATCACTGATATTTGCATTTTGTGCTTTGCATAACTCTGGTAGGATGCACCACAAAATGGATGGCTAAAATGCAAAAGGACTTACCTCGGACCTGCGTCCTCTGTTGACGTAGACGCACACGGGGCTGAAGGCACCGCTGCCGCACACGTAGAGGTGCGTGCGATTGTATGACTGTATCACACGCACAAAATTTCCACAGCCATGCTGCAAGGAATACAGGAAAAAAACCATTTCACATTGGCAAATGTTGTTGGATGTTGGGAACTATGGGAATAGACATGGTTTATAAACTTAATAGTATCATGAAAAAAGCTACTGAGCATGGTAGTCTCTAGGCTTGAACAGCTGTAGACTTCTGTTTTCTTTTCACACCATTTTGCCTAGCCTGGGAACTGGGCATTGATAAGTCACTACAGAGGAGTTACAGAGGAGTGTGTGTAACTTTTCCATTTCCACACAGCAACCTAATTTTCATCCACAGACTTTTTTGTATTTTGCATGGAAGGAAGCAGGGCCTTTGCAAGAACAGTCTCTTTTTCCCCCTAATTTTCTCATCATAGCTGGAGACAGTTAAAAAGCAAAGCAAGCCCAAATCTTAGATCCCATTATTTTTATAAACAATTTCTTTCCAACATTTTAGAACACTAAACAACACAAAGGAAGTTTAATGTGAGTTTTTCCTTAATACCGAAGATTAACAGTAACATCTTCAAATCAGCATGAAAACTAAAACAGAATGTTAACGGCCACACAATTTCATACCACTGCATTTACAGTTTTCGCCTTCCAGCATACCCCTTTCTTGCTCTTTCCTTTTTTGACTATGATCAACTGTTAATTTCTTATTGTGTTCCCAGAGCTGCCTTCATATTCAATGATTCAAACCTTCACCAAAGACACTGAGAATTACATGTGTTCTGTGAGCACAGAATTGGAAACTGTGTCATCAGTCATGCTCATGAAAATCAGTAGAGTTAATCCCTGCTTAGCAGACTGCACAATTTATTTATATTTAAAGGCATTCACATTTTTGGTTCAGCAGGAGCTGGTACTGTACTACATCTGAAAAGTAGTGCATAACTGTAGGTACTTCAGAGTTCATAGAAGAAGTTTTTCTACAGGGAACACTGCATGCCCGTAGTTAAGTGTTAGCTCTAGCTGTATTTGAAAAGTCCTTTAACCCAGTCAAAATACATTGTTTCCCTAAAGCTGAGGGCTGCTCCTGAATATTTCCATTTTCTCATATCCAGCTATCTTACTTTGGCCCAAAGACAGCTTTAGTAATGTCCTGCTATCAAACTCATGTTTTTTCCAGCAGTACTGCCACATTACTGCTGTGAAAAGAGAAGAAGGATGGGTGAAGGTATACCACTAGCTTATATAGGCCAGGGTGCAAACTGATTGCTTGCTTTCTTGCTGTCTGCAGCAAGACTTATCTAAAAGACTCCTAGATAGTTTATTTCATGCTGAGAAATCTCAGAATGAAAGTCTTCCAGGTTCAAGATCATGAAATAATGTCTGCATGAACATGACTGGTATGTGGCACTTGCTATTCTGCTTCATGCCATGGCTTTCCAAAGTGTCTATGGTAAGAACACAGGGGTGGTTATATGAATGGTTTTTTCAGGACAGCTTTCTGGGTAACCATCTGACACATACTGTGTCCTCACATCTCTTCACTGGTGATTTACAGACAAATAACACAAGTTGACTCAATACCAATATCCTCTTATTTTAATCCTGTCCATCAGGAAGACCATTTTATGATCTCTGAGCCTTTGCCCACCTCTCTAGTGTTGAATCACTGAACGCCATTTGCAATTTGCCTCATGATTAACCTGTGTACTGTGCTGTGACTCCACAACCAAACAAAGCAAGAAATTGTTGCTTCAGAATATATTCTGTAGGGCTGCATTCAAGAGCACCTATGCTTAGTTTATTTCCCTTTCCTTGATACTGGAGTGCTTTGTGCTTTTAAATCAGCCTGGTCTGAGGTGACATGATATAGTTGTCTTTAGGATGGATGTTTTTTAAAGGTAGATATTCACATACTGCTGGTGCTTCCCTTGGAGTTGATACCAAAACTCAGTAGCAGTGTCTGGGGAACTCCCTTACTGTAGAAATCTAAAAGTCAGACATCTATGCCCTAGGATCTCATCACAGTAAATGGAGAGAAATAGATGTCATACTAGTGTAAGCATCTAAGTTAGTCCAGTGAACATACTATTTAGAGGTGACAATTTCTTTTCAGTAACAAAAAAGGCAGCCAAAAGGGACAAAGTCAGACACTTATGTTTGTCTAGTGATAGGGCAAACAACTGCCCTTCAAATCTCCTGGGAAAAGAATTCATTGATTGCATTAAGTCCTTTACTGGCTGCTCCAAGTATATCTATTCCTCTTTTACCTTGTGATAATCACTGTTCTCTGGTAGGCCAAATGTTATTATGCATTCCCTCCCTCTACTCTCCCTCACACCTTTTTATTTAATTTGGAATGCTTAATTCTTCTGAATTCATTCTCTGCTTCTGCCATATTATCAAGAATGCTATTAAAATGAACTATATATTTTAAATTGCAAGCAGTGATTTAGCATTGGTTTCTCTTTTTCTCAATACTTCGCTGAGCTTTCAATAAGATACATCACTGATTTTAGTGAGAGCAGCAGCCGCTCCTAAGTACCTTTTTTTTTCCTCTTTTAAACTCTTGAGGATAAATTCTAAGAAACAATATAAACTTCTATTATTGAAACTTATTTTTTCTTCTGCAGTGCACAGCTGAGGTAAACAAAATCAGTTGAGATTGACGCACATAGACACATTTAACTACGTTACAGGGTATTAGCTGTACCCCCAATTAAACTGTTGTAAAACAGAGGTTCTATCCAGAAATCTGTCCACTAATGCAGCAACATTTGGGTACTTCAATATGATTAAAATCTAGGAAAGTCTCACCGCTAAATACCCAAGATTAAAAGTCCTTCAGCGAATCCTGTACTTAGTAGGGTCTTAGGCTTTTTTCCTACGAATCACATATTTTGTGATTATGCTACTTTCTGCTTAGAATATCTACATTTACTGCCTACAATTTTTGCCTAGAAGAATGTTATCATATCTTGGAAACATGACTAATGCTAATACATTTTTGCATTTCAAAGAAAAGAAAATTCCTTAATCAGTCTATGATAAGTTGATGATACAACTAGCAAAATAACTATTCAACATTAATCACCATTAATAAAGCTGTCTGTTTTCACATTTAGTGCAACCTAACAGGCCACTAGCTGTTGAATTTACTGCATACTGCAGTAACTAGAACAATGTAAAAATATATATAAAAATAGGGTATTCAATAGGAAAAATACTTGGTTTTCACTACTACAGCTATCAGAAAAGAAAGAGACAAGCTACAATACCAACCATAATATAGTTATTTCATTAAGAAGCATTCTATTGCTCTGCATTACTCTCCACAGTAACTTGAAGTAGGAGTATTACAGCAGTACTGCAGCAGGTCAACCTTCTGGTTTCCTTACATTCATCAGCATTTGCAGTAGATTTTCAAAGTAAAGCTCACACATTTTTCTTACAGGATGGACTCAGGTGGATTATTGTAAATGTATTGTAAATTGGAAAGAAGTATCTGGAGTGCTGCTGCATCTGAGATATTCAGGCTCCAGACAGTAAGGACCACCCGCCTGTATAGTCTGTTCCTGTGGTGAGCAGCCAGGCAGAGCACTTCCCTACCCTGAACAACAGTTTAGCAGGGCTTTTCAGCATCATTCCCAGGACATACCTGGGAAAGCACTGCCTAGTTTGAGTAGTGATGAGAGAAAAAGGCAAGAAAGTGGACAGTGCATATCTTTTTCCATCTGTCATAGTCTTGAGAGTGCATTCTGTTTACATAGCTGGTTTTTCATACCTCAACTTTATCAGTTGGCCTGCAAAGCATTTCAAAAGCATAACGAACGCTTCTTTCACTTCATTTTGGCTGCATTTAAGGTGCTCTTACTTTATTGCCAACTATGTAATTTGCATATGTGTGTGCCTGTGCATGTTCATGCGGATTATAACTTACTGTAGGATCTTTGCCAGCCATTTTGCACTCTTCAACCTTGTTTGCTGACGCTGGCCAGAAAATCTGTGAGGAAAGAAATATCTTTTAAGTAACATAATTATTATGTAATGTAAGTAAAACATTTTGCTGCTAAACTTAAACTAGTAAATTAATAATTTGATATCTTTCATACTTTGATTATAAGGAAAAAAAGAATTTTCACTGATAAATGAAAACAAATTTCTGTCTTAGCATACAGTAAACAAAATAAAGCGCCAGGTCTTTGGCTGACATAAATTAAGTTTACTGCATATTTTTAAGACAAGTTAATTTACTTAGAATTATTTCTTCTAAATAAGAGAGATGTTTTCAGTATTTTTGCCTAATTTATTGCCTAAATTATTGTTCGGTTTTACTTTTTTGCTTTTACTGAACTAAAAATTATTCACACTAGAAACCAGAACAAAATATTGCAAGAAGGGTTCTTGTAGCAATTTGTTGGTTTTAACAGCAAAGGTTTGGATAGATTATGATCAAACCTGAGAGAAATCTTAAGATTTCAGGCTGATTTCTTTCAGACAGTTTTCCTACAAACACCTCAATGCCTGAATGTTTATCTGATCTATACTCAAACTCTACAGATTTTGATCTTCTTCCATTACTTGATTTTGAAATAGAAGACATCTATTAGAAATCTCTCCCTAGAAATTTAGTAGGTGACAGAGTCTGATAACTGTTAGCCTTAGGATAACATAAATAATAGAGATAGAAGATCTCTGTATATATATATACATATACATATAGAGAGAGTGGTAGGCATGCATGCATATGTATAGAGGCATAAGATCAGCAAAATGAATCTGTTATGAAAATAAATAAACAAATGGAAGAACGTGTGGAATTGCTGTGATTAGTTCTGAGCCTAATACTGGGTGATCACATCCACTGACAGAAAATTTTGTGTATTTTTGCTTTCTGTTGACTTTTTTTTTGTTCTTTTTCCACATTGAAATGCTTCACAGCTTTATATTGCAGAATATATGTCATGCAACAAAGGCCTTCCTATCCAACCAAACTCTTTCACAGAATTAGTGAAAACCATCCTGCTAGGGAAAGCTGGAGTGTGCCATGCAGGAGCACAGCAGCTTCCAGGTAAGGGTGCCTGTATCACTGGGTGTGAGATGGGAATTAGCCAAAAGGTCGCACAAGCTATTCCAGATCAGACAAGGCGGCCCCATTTCAGAGGAAGATTTCTGTACCATTAGGAGGTGGAAGGATGTGTTCATGCCATCATACAAGAGGCATTTAATTTAAACATGTAAGTTAGAGTTAGCCTCCCTGGACGGCTTGCACAATCAATTCAGATAGACAGGCATTTTCAGAGGGTGATTCAGAGCAAAGCCTAATTTAACTGCACTTAATCACTCTCCAGCAGGGCTTCTCTCTCTCTTCTGACACATTAAAAGCCTTGCCTCTTAAGGAAAGCATCTATCTTCACTGCTGCAAGCTGGATATCTCTGCCCCTCAGTACTCCTGAGGTACTGTAATAAAGCCTGTAGATTAAAGGATCAGATGAATTTGGTAGAACAAGGCCTTTAAGGTACACTTTAAGGCAGTGCTGTAGCTGTGATAATCTCAAGATAGGCAAGGCAAAGTCTGTAGAGAGGTAATATCTTAACAGTCAGACTTCTGAGTACACAAGTTCTTCTGCAGGCCACCTATTTTAAAAGCAGAGAAGCTGGATTTGAACTGGCTCTGCAGACAAGAGAGGAATCTGTGAAAGCAGTTTAATTCGATTATTTTCATACACAGGTTGCCTACTATAGTCTGGGGAAGCGGGACACAGTCCTTAGAAAACGGCATCTTGATAAGTGAGAGAAGGAGCTACAAAACAGGCAATGGTGAAAAGGAGATGTGGGTCATAGTGTCCAAAGAACCCCAAACAGGAGGTGTCTCGGCTACTGAACTGAAGGGCTAGGGCTGACGCAGACATAACAAAAGATTGGAAAATACTTTGGAGATTAGGCTGCAGAGTACAAAACAATAGCAAATATAGTCCAAGGTTAAAGGCAACTCTGTCTCTGTTGGTTTTTTGGCCTGCAGCCTGAAATGATAGTACGTATCTTGTTCTTCCTTCAGTCTTCTGTTAGAAGCGCATCTTTCAATTTTCTTAAATCTTCGAGAGCTGAAGAAACCATCAGCCCTTACAAATTTTCCTTATGAGGCAAACCCCTGCTGAGCATCACTTCAAAAAGAGTTAACAGGTGTTTTTAAACAGTGTTTGAGGAGCAGCCATGCTAATAGCTTGTTCATCTTGCATTACACATAAAATACACAATTCAATCAGGGTCTGGACTTCTGCCTGCTGCAAAAGCATGAAATGCACATTCTTTGTCTTAAGAAGAAAGGCATGCAGTGAAGCAACCTTGGGTAAAAATAGATCTTGAACTTACACTGAGAGGGTCCTGGCTTATATTATTAATATTCAATGACAGAATATGATCTTTGCTGCCCACGTAGATCCGATCCTGATCTTCATCCATGAATAATATCCTGTAATCCAGGGGAGTGTGGGATATCCTGTGATATTCAGAGGTCTTAGTTTCTTGCAGCTCTGAAATAGTAAAAGCAACAAATTAGTAAAAAATTTTAGTTGACTTACTTGCACTGCAACTGCATTTCTTTCTAAATAAAGGCATTTTTGAACACAAGTAGGTTCAATAACAGAAGAAAAAATCTTATCAAACACTTGGTAATAATGCGATAGTTGACTTAGAACAAATTTTCCTTTCCTGGTTTGAATGTAATTCTTTTGTACATTAAGTAGTTAGACCTATCTCATAAAAATCAGGCATTGCTGTTATTCATTCATCTAATTAATTCTCATTTTAATGGATATAATTATTTACACCTCTGGCTTTTAAGGAAGCTCATATATTAAATTAATCAATGTGCTTAATACATTTTGAAGTTTATGACAGCAGAAAATCCACAAGATCAATGAAAGCTACATAAGAACAGCTTACTTTCCCTAACAGGGGGCTTCACTAGGAATAACTTTATTGTGCTCAAGGTGAGTTTTATTTTCCTTATTTTAGTTCTTCATCACCATGCATGGTTTATTTAAAAGAAAAAAATAATGTATTCAGTCAAGCTTAAATGTGTCCATTTATTCAGTTGTTTGCATATGAGATTTGGACCAAACTATCAGAACTGTAGAACTAGCTTGATATTTCCACTTAAAACTTTCTTCAGTGAAAAGAAGTGAAAAACATCCTTTGATGTCAGTGCAGGATCAGGCCTGTTACAGCAAAAGCACAAGCATCTGCAATGGAAGGATTACTTGCTGCCCATGAGAAAGCTTAGCCTTCCTGTCTTTCCTTGGCCAATATGTTTTGGCCCCCACTCAGATATTTTTCTTTTCAGTAATAACAGAAGGGATATTTCTCAAGAGCTGAGAATGGAAAAATAAAACATTAATAATCAATTTGTCCTTATTCAAATATTTAACATATAATTATGCTTTCTTACCTCATAAACATTACTATTGGATTGTTTTTCCTGTGACTCTAAAAGCGTGGCAAATACACAGTACGTATGAAAACAAAGCCTTGCTATAATGTTTATTCATAAATCTAAGAACTGAATCCACATCCCTTTTGCAAACTGTTTGTCTGGGTCCATACTTGTAACTGTCACTAAAGTCCAGTTTTTGCTTAAAGCAAAGCTTTTGCTCATTAGCGCTCTAAGAAAACAGTAGATGTCTTATCCAAAATTAGTTATCTAAACCTTATAGATGACTAGATTAGTGTGGGCTAATGTTATTTTGGAAAACAAAACTCTCAAAGCAAAAATATTTCTGGAAATGTGTTCTTTCATAATAATAAAAAATTAGTGTCTAAAGCATGAACTTTCTGTAAAACACATTTAGCTGGAAGCGTAATTTACTTGGAGAGCAATTTTTGACAAGCTGCAGACAACAAAAAGGCAAAGGCTGCAGTCTTGGGACTTAAACATATCTACTAAAGCTCTAATGATGGAAATAACACTTATCAGAATATAATTTGCATTGACAAATATGGTACATAGCTCTACTTAATTATTATAATGATTGTTAAACAGTTTCATCAAAAGATGGAAAATAGCTTAAGTTACTGAAAGATACGTAATTTTGATTCACTGAGGTGCCTACATGCATTTACTTATGGTAAAATTAAAAAAAAAACCCAAACAAATACTTCAATTTCATAAGAGCAGGCTGCGGGGAGACCTGCTAGCAGCTTCCAGTATCTGAAGGGGGCCTACAAGGATGCTGGGGAGGGACACTTCATTAGGGGCTGTAGTGATAGGACAAGGGGTAACGGGTTCAAATTTAAACAGGGGAAATTAGATTGGATGTAAGGAAGAAGTTCTTTACTGTGAGCGTGGTAAGGCACTGGAATGGGTTGCCCAGGGAAGCTGTGAATGCTTCATCCCTGGCAGTGTTCAAGGCCAGGTTGGATGCAGTCTTGGTTTAGACATGGTTTAGTGTGAGGTGCCCCTGCCCATGGCAGTGGGGTTGGAACTAGATGATCTTAAGGTCCTTTCCAACCCTAACTATTCTATGATTCTATATATCCCTCAACAGAAGATAAACATACAATCAGGATTTACAGTCTGCGCCTAAACCTTTCAGCTGGAACTGTACTCATTAAATGTAGATGAAAATTGTCCACATCACCTTTAGAAGTCTTTCTTCAGTGCTTGAAAAATCAATCGTTTTACTTTATTAAAAAAAACCCCAATCCTCCCTGTAAGCTTTTAGCTAGAGTTTTTAAAGGCAACAGGGAGACTCATCAGCACAGTGCCATTAAAATGCAGCTGCTTTGCCTGCTCTGAACTTCTCTGGCTGACCTTTCATTAGAAGCCTGAGAAGCTAGTGCTCATCCCTTTTCCTGGTGGCCTTATTAACTTTACTGTAATATTTGGCAGCTAGAAGGTAAACTGAACCTTCTCATAACTGTACATTTGATGTAAAAGGAAAGCACAGATAAACTGTGAGAGGCAGCAGTTTCCTGCACAACACCAAGTAAACGTGAGCACAGTGACTGGACAGAATAATGCCCGTCTTTACTGCTTCAGTGACTGATGACTGACAGTGAATAACCCATCAAAAAAGATGATCAAGATCACGGTGATTCTATTAAAGCAAGAGGCAAAAATAGCATAAGATACGTGATTTCCACACCTTTTATTTATTAAAGACCATTATTTTCTGAGATTAGTAATCCCTTTGCAATGGTATTATGATTTTTAAGTCCCCTGAATAGTAATCTATCTCCTTCAAGCTGCTGAGGAGAATACCTTATGACATGTCACTAGACTATGGAAATTCAATGCCATCCAAAAGGGGAAGGAAAGCCCTGGAACAAATACTCTCATACAAATTTATTAGTTTTATTTCTTTCGGTGTTGAAGCTTCTGCCTTATTAGCCTCTTAGGGCTACTCAAGCAAGTGGAGAGGGAATTTCTAAGTGATCAAATTTTCATTTAACAAAATTTACCACACAATCATCCAAGAAAATTGTATTTTTTAAAGATTTACTATCTAGGTGTTGTTTCTTGGAAAAAGCTGTGGCTCGAAATATGCTGTAAGGTCTTCCACATTCCTGTTCATCTCCAAAATGTTGTGTAAAAAAATGATTCAAACATTTCCTGACCTTCAAACAAATTCTAATCCATGTTCTGGGAATTTAACCAAATACTCAAATAATGAAATACTCTCCATGGAGAATGATGCTGCAGACTGCTCTCTTTGAATATTAACATTTTTGTTTGACAATAAAACAAAAGATTACAATATATTCCACATACAAATAACTGTCATTCTTAATGATACAAGAACAATCTTTGTTCAACCTTTTTTCATCAGTCACTGAATTTAGTTTTGGCTTTCTTCAATTATAAAGCCAATACCAACTTGTCAGTAACCTGATTTAGAGAACAGGTTGTATAGCTCTGGTCCCTTTTAATGGAAAAATAAGAGCTGCAGTGAATTCTCTCCCCAGAACTATTATTATTAATGACCTGCACATTTTGGAGATGCCAATGACTGTGAGTTTTCCTCATTCATAGTGTACCACTGACAATTTGGCCGTTTAACACCTACTCTTTAATTACCCTTCTAGTTCACCACAAAAAAAGTTAATGAAAGGATTATTTTTAAAAAAGTTGTGTTCTTGCAGGAGAAGCAACACAGTATTTGTGTAATATCTATAATTAAGCCTTTGTAACACTTCAAGTGCATTGTGTTGCCCTTGGCAAAACAAATTACAGATACTAGAGACTTTAAATCTAGGAAGGTGGAAATATCTCATACATCTTGTTCTACACATATTGTCCAACCTGCATAAGGGTATATGAGCTGTATCTACTCATCAGGTTGTCTGAATGTCTTATTTAACCACAGAACATCAACTTTCATCACTCTAATTCAAATTCACCGGTGTCACAATGCTGACAACATAGCCTGACTTTCCTAACGTAAGGAACATAATAATACCTAATATTAAGTTAAGAACCTAATGTAAGTGACTTCTTCAGTAGACATCTTATACTAAAATGGATGTTTGATGCATATGCCACTTAAACTAATACAATTTTTAGCAGGACCTTTCCAAAAAATGATAATTTTCTATTTGCAGACCCACACAACCACTTGTTATTAAGAAGTTCAATATAATCTGCTTTACCTTGCAGGGTTTGGTAAGCTACAGCCATGGTATGCAAGCATTCCCAGCCCAAGTTCAAAGCACTGAGTTTATCCACTGATAAGCTGTGGATACATGAGAGAGTGCACAGTTGTCTCTGCACTACACCATCACTGGGTTTCCAGCATAGCAGGGCTTCTTTGAGCAAATCTAGGATGCTCTGTCAAGCTTTTAATTTATGATCCCCTGTGGGAATGTACAAGAGATAATATGCTTTCCTCCTCTTTCCTGCGGCCAGAAGGATTCATCCCCAGAAGGTTGTTTATGGAGAAGTTCAGATCAGAAGCAGAGATTTGGTGTATGCTCCTCAAAAAAAGCAGGGAGTAAAGCATATTTATAAAGCATCCAGTTTCACACGCAGAACCACAGTGAAGGTGACAAACATAGCTTTCCACAAAGTTGGGCTACCTCTCCTCAGGGAACTTCTGCTGCCCAAATTGGTATGGATTTTACGTAGCCTTAGTGACTTGGAAGTCAGCAATACAATGCTGTTTTATTTTATTCCCCCATGGGGTATGGGATGCACCAACGACAGGCCTTGTGTACATATAGCAGTAGGCTTGACATTAGATTCTAGTTAAGGAGGCTATAAGACTCTCTTAAGCCTCATTAAGCCTTCAGTTTGTGCCAGCGGATAAGCCAGCCCATGCCAAATGCGAAACTGCAATGTATAATCTCACCTTCTAGGAACTGGAATGAAACCAGTTTTCTTTTTTTCTTCTTTTTTTTTCCCCCAGAAATAAATATTTAGGTAGAATGATGCTTTTGCTTACAGCATCAGATGGAACTGGCTCCCTTTTACTCAAAAGGTCACTTTTGAACAGGTGAAAAAATAATTTGCATACATAAATTTTATGAGACTGTATACATAATGTCGGTAGCATTGACAGAAATGGTTGAACCTTTAAAAAAATATGAGTGGAATCAGAGACACCTGCAAAGTTGAAAAAAAATCTTTTAAAAAACTGCTTCAGCCAGAAAAAAAGCTCTATCTTATTTTAGTTTAAATATTTCCCCTCTACTTTGTATTGACTAACTTCTGTCTTGTACCTTATTACTAGAAATGACTGGAAAAGATCTAGTTAAAAGACATCAGATTTTGTAAGAGTCCAATGATTTTAATTATTGTTTCCTTGGCCTTATTTCTGATTTTCTAGTGTAAAGACATGCATTATTTTTATAGTTTGAATAGGACCTGTGGAAAAATTATGCTATTTATAATACTGCTTTCAACTCTGAGGATACAATCACAGAACCACAGAATGGCTAGGGTTGGAAAGGACTTTTTAAGATCTCCTAGATACAATGTGACTATTTGTTTAATTTTATGTATGGAAAGAGAACAAGGAAAGTCTGAATACTTCCTTTCAAACCTTCAGAAAAAGTCACCTTTGCACTGCCAATATTCCTTTTCTTTGAAGAAATCTGTATTGATTCCTTCTACTTAAGGGGGTGAGATAAAAGAGTTGTTAAAGCATTTTTCCACAGCTCGTGCAGTGTTCAAACTAAAACTCAATCCTCAGCCAGTTCACAAGTGAAGCTGATTATAAATGGGTACGCAGACATTTGGCCAAAGAGCCATAGGCAGCCAGATGTGCTGCTAGTGAGTCCCTCGTGTGCCTTAACCACATGGGGCCCAAAAGCTCATGTGGACCTTTGACCTTTTCTTTATCTCTTTATCTCTTCTTCACGCATGAGAAGTCTTTGCACTTTTCTTTAATGCTGTTACAATGAAATTTGGCTTTTTGTATAAGAAGATAATAGGTTTATAAGGCTGGAAATCACAGATGTGCACACTTGCAAGCTTCTGAATCTGTTTGGAAGGCGTTTAATAGCATTTTTATTAAAAAAAATTAAGATAGGGGAGAAAATAGATTTACAAGTGCTCATAAAATCACAGGCTAACAAGATCATTTCGAGGATAGGTGAAGGGGAGTTCAGACAGTATGGGCTGAAACAGGAGCCCTCTTTGCTCAGAGCTAAAATGTATAATTTGCTAGAAGGAAATTTAATTGCTGCATATGGGATAAGAGTAAATAACACAGAAACGTCAATGATGTCTAAATAGGATCTGGTTTAAATATACACCTTGAATACTTATTGGTATATTTGCTGAATTAGTCGAAAATGAAATTTAAACATTGCTAGATTGAGATAGTGCACTCTTATATAAATAGAAATAATGGCACCAAGGTGAAGTTTTTGGAGAATCAGGCCCTGAGGTAGCTCTAGCATGTCTGAAGAACAATCTTTCACCTTCAGCAGTTCAGCATATGCATTAAGAGCAGTAAAACACTCAATAGCTCTTTGTGAAGGGGACCATGTGTTGATATGAAAAGACATAACAGTTAACAGTTGACCTTAAGCAGAGTGTTTACATATGCCAGTTACATGAGTCTTTTTTTAACAATTCACAAGACACACAGAGATCCTAAAATCCTGGTAATTTGTAGACTTTAAAAATATCACAATGGAGTATTAACAGGCTTTTGATCTTAGGACTTTTTAAAAGTTGTACTGCAAGGGGAATCACTCATGAACAGAGTGTGTTTCATTAAAATTATCAAAAACTATGAGAGATTTTTTCATCTTTGATTTGCTACTTTGAAGAATAAAGGAGAGGAAGATTCACTGAGGTGTGGGCCTCTGCCACTTCTGTGCAGAAGGAATGGGCTTTCTGGGCAAAAGCAAACACAAAATGAGAGAAAGTCACTTACTTTTGTGTGGCAAAATGTATTAAGATGACTCTGTGGCACGTTCATCAACCTGACGTACCCCACAAGGTTTAGTGAATTTTCACTGAAGCTTTACATCATGAAGAACAGACACTATTCAATGTTGATTCTTTTTTACTTACACAGATACTGTCGTGATGAAATCATACCACATACCACAGTAGAAGCCCCACTCCAAAACAGAGAGGAAAAATATGTCAATTTTTTCCAAACTGCAGTTGCACAGCTATCCTGAGTCTTGCCAAATATTCCAGTATTGAGATTCCTTCATTGAGAATTATGCAAGACCACCCACACCCTCCAGCCAGCCAGTCTCGCTAGGCTGTGGACACTTACAGACATCATTTTCAGATTACTCCTTCACTTGCTTCAGTGTAAACCAGGAATAAGCCTATATAGGTATTTCAATAAAAACATTGAAAAGCTGGTTTCTTATTTTTTAATAAGTAGTGTGCAGTTATTATTTTACTGGTCATCAACTTTATTCCTTTTTATAATTGCAGTTTGTGAGAAGACAACACAAATACTGCCATTCTACAGAACTTTCCAGAAGTTATTTGATTTTTCAAATACTACCTTACTTATTTCTACGCATTCTTGACCTGTCCAGGTTTTTAGTCCCAAACACAGAAACATCTTTGACAAGCATGAGAAGCCATAAAGGTGGGCCAACTGGGTTTAAGGCTACTGCAGCTGAGTTAGCCATGTTGGATGGGAGCCAGTCTCCTCCGTGTCTTGTGTATAAAGAGTTTGTGTATGACAGCTCTGCAGCATGCAAACTGCTCTCCAAGAGCTGTAAGCTGCATACTTCAAAGTCTGCACAGTTAAACAGTTTACCCTTTTGTTTCTTCCCAAAAGACATGGAAAGGATACTTGTCACATTGCCTAAGACTGCACAAGCTCAAACCATCTCATCCTCTAGCCTGGATGCACACAGTGGCTTTGCCATTGGCACTCAAGATGGATTTGGTTTCCAGATGCAGGAGTGAGAAGCTTTTGGTCGCCAAGTATGACATTATTTTTGAGACAGAGTAAGAAAAACACCACTCCTGTGGAGAAGTCAGACAAATTCCACATAATTTTACTTCTTCTAGGAGCAGTATATCTTTTCATCATAATCTCTTGTATTTTCTGTCATACTTCTCCTTCTAGTGAACCAGCAATCATGACATGGGTGGAATGGCTGTTCTTCCTCCTGCAATGCTTAGTCTCACAAAAAAATGTTCCAAGTAACTATCAGACTCACTGCCCAGCTGAAGCCCTGACTGTATGCAGACGCCAAAGCTCTTTGATCCAAATTTAAAGAAAGTTTTGTGAAATGAAAGAAAGAAAATGCATTATTGTAATTGTCTGTCTGAAAACTGAATTAAAACTGAAGCTAGTGCTGCTCTCCAAGTCAGAACTGGGAAACAACATGACACTTCAGAGCTGTTCTCCCAGTTTATTCATCTTCATCCCGTTTGTCACTAGTGGGTTGACCTCTGGGTGTAGAGCGACGTCTGAGTGGACTTCTCATTAGTTTTGCATCTCATTCAGGCTGCTATTTTTGTGATAAAAAAGCAAACCTTTTTAGGCTTAGGTCTGAGTATCTGACTGTTTCCTCCCCACAAGTTAATGTGACAGATGATGTCAGCTGGGATGTTTTCGAATATTGGGGAGCAAGGGAGAGTGTAAGTAAGGTTGAGTGAAAGGGAGGTTATTTCACTGCTAGAGTTGTCTTTGCAAATTTATCTTTCAGTTTCAGTGTTAAGAACATAATTTGTAGGCTTACTGAGGTAGGCTGTAGACAGTGAAGACATAATCTGCCCTTTGCAGAATTGACAGAGGTAGCTGCTCTCCCAATGTGCAGTTTTGAGGTGTTAATACATTTTCATTGACGTACTGACAACTGGGCCTCTGAACTCTAATGAAGAACTACCAAATGTTGCAAAATAGTCAATACCTTAAATACGAAAGTACGATAGCAGTCTCTTAACTTCTTTTCTGACCACAAGAGCTCTTCACATCAACTCACATGCAGTCTTTTTCTCTCCTAGCATATGCTTGCTAAGCTGCCGAATTACTCTTGTTGGTAGAGCTAATAAAAACTCATTGAGAAAACACGGTTCAATCACTGCAATATTTCATTACGGTTTCTTTAATAAAGTAAGAACTCACTCCACTGTGGTGAGGCAGAGGAACTCTTTTCATTATATTCCTTTCTCTCCTTCAAAGAGCAACCTCCCCAGAGATTCAAACAATCTCTGTATATCTAGGATTGGCATTACTGCCCTTGCTGCAGTAATCCTTGCCTTTATTGATGTTACCAACTTCAGCTGCAATTTTAGCCATGCCACTTTATCCATAGATCTCCTTAAAACATATTGGCCCTTTCTTTGGCAGTCCCTTTTCACCCCTACTCTGTATAAAAAATGGCAACTTTGTATATGAAGGCTTGGTTACAGTTTCATTAATATCATCATCATTTTAATCAAATTAGGATTAGCTATCAGGCATAAAGAGATCCAGCTAAATCCCAGTGCTTAGATTTTATTCATTCTTCAGTTAAATAATCTAAAATTTACTCAGCTATGAGCTGAAGAAGGCCTGGAGGACAGTATTTCATATTCAAAAGAATTTTATTAGTGAATTCATTTCAGTGGACTGGTGAATTAATGGGTAGTGCTTTTAGACACAGACAATTCTGCATGCAGAATGATGTTCATAAATAAGCAAAAATAAGGAAACAGCTATGTGGAATGGCGGGTACAATATACAACTAGGGAAACTACTGCTTCCTTTTTATAGTGTTTTTTCTTGTTTTCTATCAGTATCAGCATCAGTATGGCATCAATGGTATGCATATACCTGGTGTCTATACACTCTTGTCTATATATGAGATACTCATCTCTATATACCAAGCCTAGAAAGTCAGCAAGCTCTGCTTTTCATTTGGGAAGGATAAAAGAAACATTCTCACTCCACTATGTGAGAAAACAAAGCAGCCAGAGGTCAACAAATTGCATCCCCCCTTCAGCGAACCTTCAATGAACCCCTAGTCCAACATAATGCCAGAAGAGTCATTATATTGGAGGTAACAAACTTTACCGAAAGAGACAGCCACACTTGATTCCATAGCTCTACCACAGCTGTATTTACCCAGATCTCCTCTTGGTATTTCTACTTCTAAAACAGAAATATTAGAATAGTAAAATACTTCTCCACGACATTCTTCATTCCTTTCCCTATATTTCTTTGTTGTTCTGCATGGTTAAATTACCCTGCATACCTTAATTTGGGCTCTTTGATTAAATTGATTCTGCATCCAGGAGGCCACCCAGCCTTTTGCATTGACAGGAAGCAAGCTGATTTCTAAATGTGGGTGTTTGGGATTCCTCCTGAAGCCAAGGAAAGTTTGGTTTGTGAGAAGAGAGAAGGTCAAGCCTATCCTTAAATGCTTTCCTGTTGTTTTTTCCCCTTGAAATACATTTCTCTGGTATATTAAATGAAGTCAATCCCATCAGGGAAATAGCCATGTGGTTTCGTCAGATTGTACATTAAGGGTTGGGTTTTTTTCTTTTCAAATTACTGTAATGCCACAACTTGTTTCCCTAGACACAGGGTTTGGCCCTGTCCCCAAGAGGACTTCAGAGTTTGGACACAACAGCAGCACAGTTTGTGCTGCTGAACACCTAGGATTGTTTTGAATACTTTTAATATAAAATTAGTTAAGACTTAGTTTTTTTTTTAAAGTCAACTTCAAAACAAAAATATGTCCAAGCATGTGCGCAGTGAAAATGATTTTATTTAAGTTTACTTTATTTCTGTACAGATTTGGAAGCTGGAAGTGGATCTGTGACTGGTAGGTGTCATTTATGAGACGTGGCTGTCCTTAATGCTGGTTCAAAGGGAGCAGGAGCGGCGCGCACAAGTCCTGCAGGGGGATGTTCAGTGAGCAGCATACTTGCTGTTTAAACACACAGAATGTTACTGTATTTCACTCTTTTTCACACGATGAAGACTGACACAAAGACTGAACTTAGGACACATTCCAGAGCTGCATGCTACCATCAATCTTCAAGTGATCACCAGCTGGTATTTGGGTGCACAACAAAGGCCATGTTTAGTGGGCTGAGCACAGCCTGGTGGATTAGAGTCCACTCAAGTCTAAATCCTACTCTGCTGGTATTTTGCTCTTTGACATGTCACATAAACTCTGAGTTATATATGCAAAGTGAAAGTAACAGTTTGGCAATTTATTTGACTGGGTTGTTCTGGGGCTGCACTTGGTAATGTACAGAAAAAAGCCTTTGAAATTAAAATGAAAAGGCTGGAAGAAGTTATTTCAAGTGTGTTTCACATGCAAAAAGAGATTTTTGTTTGTTTGTTTGCTTGAAGTCCAGAGCCTTCAGACTTAATAAGCTCAGCCAAAACTCTGGTTTGGATTTAAGAGATAACTTTTATGCTTTTCTGTTTAGATTTCATCTGAATGGGAAGACATTTAAATAAATAAACCTTCTGCAGTCACTCACCCTATGTTTAAACCAGGCTTGCCTTATGAATTCAGCAGGATGAACATTTAGTATTTGGCCAAAAGAAGGAAAAAAAGTACAAGAATTCCCCCTCTTGCATTTCCACAGATTAAAAAAAAATAAAAAAATTAGATAAAACCCACTTGTTTATATTCACCTCTCAGTTATAAAACGTCTCTTGATTACAACATTACTGCTTTTAGATAATGATAGGCTCTAACAGGGGGGAGCTATTGGTTCATTTGAATGTGCTGAACATCAGCAAAGAGAAAAAATAAGATAACTCATTGCTTCCAGGTAAAAGAAGTGTCAAGAAGAGTAATGTACTCTGATAATCAAAGTACTATATGGACCTCCTACATGTTCAGCATAGAAACAATATGTTCAAGGGAGGAAGGACTAGAACAGCAATCCTAAACTGAAGGTTATTTAGGTTGCTGACAGAGTGGCAAGCTGCAGGTATAGGAAGAAAGTGGTAGTGGACAGTATGGGATAGAGATCAACCACAGTCAACCACTTAATCTTCACAGCAAGCTACTAATTGTAGCAGAGGAAGATGCAAGTGTCTTCAGTGTGTAACTCTGTGTCCTTGGTCCTGAAATAAAATCAAAGTTGTGCTAACTTTAAAGGCAAAACTCACAGACTGTGTCCTTTGTGTATGCCCTGTACTCATATTTTGGAAGCACAAGCAAAATAACATGGCTATTCATTTAAAGCATAATGTGCAAATATCTCGAACAAAGATTTGCTTCATGATCAGAACAGGGAACTATAAGTCAGAACTCCTGGGCACTTGCTCTCTGACCTTCAGCAAATCTCTCACCCTCCATTTATGTCAATTTAACCATCTGCTGTATGTTTATAACAACGCTTACCTGTCTTTCAGAATTACTATCAAGTTCAGCTAACATATGTTTGCTAAAAAAAACCAAAGAAAGGCATTTTTATGTTCAAGGTATTAGTCTAATTCATGCTCCTGATAGCATTTAGGCTTATTGCATAACACATTTAAGTTATTCCATTATGCAGGTACACCTGCTTTAGTGTTTCTGTGTTGTATAAAGTAATTCCACTTAATAACGCACAATCCATTTCAGTTCCTTTAAATAGATAATGTCATGAATTCTATTGTAGTGCAAAGGAAATCTCTACCACGTGGTTGTGATAGAGCAAATAGAGACAGCTCTGAATAGCTTTTAAGCAGAATTTGTTTACTAAAGGCATGTAAACTTCACTGAATTTGCCCATGAGAAGGAATGCCAAAGAGCGACCTTTTGAACTCTTAACTTGAATGCAAAATATTTTTAACAAGTTTAAGTCTTTTAGCCGATGTTTATTTAATAGGGCTTTCACTATTATGTGAGACATATTTTGACCAGTTCCATTTCACAGCTTCACCCTCATAGCATTTCACAGTATATTTCAACTGTTTATCAGTTATGGAAAACTGAAAGCAACGGTAAAAACTTTTAACTTTGTTAAACTGATCTCTCATAGTTGCTTTTCTTCCTTGCCTCTGCTTACTATTCAGTCCCGGGTTACTGGGTGGCTTACTGGCTCTGAAAGTAAAGCTTGAGTCCCCTCCATAAGATACGTATTGAATGTAAAATAAAAAATTTCAACTTATTTGTATGCCTCTTTGGTGGCAATCTATTGTAGAGCCTAAGTATTACTCACTGAAGACACTACAATCTAGAGATATCTTTTATCATTTGTACTGCAGAAGTTATAAAATATTTCTTACTAAAATTCTTTCTATGAGACTGTAATTAGCCTGAGAATTGCTACATTTTACACATCCCTGGGTTTTATGATCACTGACCAGTAGTCTGCTGATCTAATTTACCACTGAATTGCTCCAAATGTTCCAGTCTCAACACTGATAAAATCAACAGAGAAGCAGTGGTGCAAAATGTGGTTAAAGCATTAGGAATCAATTCTTATCTCTTCAACCGTCAGAAATGCAGTCTCCAAATTTATCAAATTTACCAGCTGACTGCAAGTAAAATTCCAGAAATTACTGAAATATAAGCTCAGGGTGAGAAATGACGTAGAAGTTCAGATGTTCAGGCTCTACTCCTGGTATTAATACTGATCAAGAGTGCAGACAATCACTCCCAGAAATGTGAATCTCAGCTCTACAATACCTGTCAGACTCTTTCTGGTACAACAACCATAAGGCAGAACTGAGGAAGGGCACAAGTATCAAGCTGCTTTCAGGAATATTTCAGGCATCAGCTTTCTGCCACTTTTTTAAGGCTACAATAGGCCATTTGGTGAAGATTAGTAAGGTCAAATCATGAATATCCAGCTCAGCAAAGAATTTAGGGAAAGAAATTATTTTGCTTTGCATGCCAATAAACCTTAGGCATCCATTTCCTTTGCCAGCCTAAGACAAAGAAAAACAGGCAGGGCATGCCTAGTAGTACAGCTTTCATCTAGGGAAATTTCTGAATATGAGCTAGGCTGGATTTTCCTGAATTAATATTCTAAATTTAGGCTCTTAATTCCCACCTAGATGCCATTTTAGGTGCATAACTGGTATATTGAGTATGTGTCTTGCTATTCTTTCTTTCTATACTTCACTTACCCTACTCTAACTTTGGGCATGTCACAACTACTGTCATCTCTTCTATGAGCAAACTCAGTACAGCAATGTCACTTTATATTCCAAAGTAGGTCTACCAAAAGAATTCACCAATACCTGCTGATTTCATAACAAAGAAAACATTTTGGAGTCTGATGAAATATTATTATTATTATTATTATTATTATTATTCCTTTTGGTTCTTCATCCTGTTTTACATGCACCACATTGAATGATCATGCAAATATAATATTGCTAAGATCAGATGTCTAATCCCTAAATCTAATCACAGGAAGAAAAGTGGGCTGTCCTGGACTTGTCACTGCCTGTCAGATGGCCCATCCCTTTACCACATCAAATCAATGCACGGTAGTCCAGAAACAGAACAACATAAAAATGATTAATGATTTACAGCCTGTAAGATAAAGAACACATGAAATTCATCCATCAGTGTTTCTTACACTGAATGACATGGTCACAAGTCTTGCACTGCCGGAAAATATGTACTCTTCAGGCTCGAAACACGACAAAACAATGAGTGCAGTGTATTTTTTAGGGTTGGATATGAGAAAAGGGAAACTTTAACAGTCAATGAGTATTCTGAGGAGAACCATGCTGCTGAAGGAGGGAGAAATAAAGTAATTGTTCTCAGGTGTTTTCTGGAATTCTGGAAAGGACAGTGACACAAGAACCTAACTCATCCACACTAACAGGATTTAATTTTTTGTCATTAATTTCAACCTTTTTCTGCAGGTTCCTGTTTTGTTTTGTTTTTCTCTAGTGATTACAAAAGAAGCCTGGATGATTAACTCAGACTAAATATTTAACATTTAGATGACAAGACTAGAAGTAGGCGAACTTCCTCAATATGGCAAAAATACACCTGGTATTTACCCACCTCGTACCTCAAGGGACAAGTGTAACAGTAAAAAAAATAAAAATGTCTGAAACCAGTTAGCTAAGGGTTTCGGGTTCTTTTCAATGACTGACTTTGAGCCACTGAAATGAAAAATACCTGATGCTTTATATATATGCTGAATTCAAATGTAATTGCATCATAAACCTCCAAGCAAGACAAAAATCACCGAAACAGGAGTGTAATAAATTAACTTGTTGGATTTATCATCTTAGAAAGCAAGTGACACATGAAGAGAAGAAGGAAGAGAAGACAATAACATATCTGCTATTCGAATACATTTACATTAATTTCCTGCTAACACTGACTGCCACCTAATATCCCCCTGCCCCTCACACACTAAGCCAATGCACACCAAATGCTCTAAACCCACCATTTATAGAAGCAATCAGAATGTGATTTTTCATAGATGCAAAAGAATAATCACATGAATAAATGTTTGCAAGTCCACTCAGGTTGTATTTTACCAGTATTTTGCTGCTGTTCACACAGAGCACTGTGCAGATTATATAATTAATACATTTTTTTTCTCCATCAGTTCTGCTCTCTCTTCTCCACCTCTCTAACAAGGCAAATAGCTATGCTTTTCACTGTGCACATTAACTGAAATAAGAGGCAGTCCAGGTCCAAATGTGACCTATAGAATACTCCAAACATTGGTGAACATTTCTTTTTCAAAATGATAAAATGCAGTTGTTAAAGGACAATTTTTGTGCTGTGCATTGGTCCTTGATTTATTACCACACTGCAAACATTCTGCTTCAAGCAGCTAACACTAAAAATCTGTTCAGTTGTTCAAATATATTTTAAATATCTGACAAGGTTATTTATAACTACTGTATTATTTTAATTAAAATAAGATCTATCAATTACATTAATTAATAGTGGTAGAGTGTGGATGTGTGCCTAACAAGTGAATACAGAATGTAATTTGTTTGAACTGTTTTTTATGCTGTAATGATACTGCTACTCAGGAAACATTAGTACTTGGCTATATTTAATTGAACAAAGGAAACTGTGTCAATAGCCTTGGGAAAAACATTCTAATCAGAAATGAGCAAGAATTTAAACAAGCTTGCCTTTACTGAAAAAAAAATAGGAAAGGCAAAAAATAACTGCTGATGATTAAGATATGAGGACATAAAAATGTGTATTACCATTCTGGAATAGACAAAATATTAAAATATTCCCAGAATCTTGTCTCTTTTGATGTATGTCAGAGTAAAAAGCACCTAATTATTGTGGATGCATATGTTAGAATACCACACTGTGATAAGGGACATGTTATTTTTGATTCAATTTCATGACACAGGAGACGATGCTCCTAAATCTTTTGTCTCAGTTTGCAAATTCATTAAGTCGACACATATTTGCCCATGTCTTGCCACTAAAATTGCAGTGAGTAGTTGCTGAAAGCCAATGGACCTGGCTTTTAGCTGGCTTTTCCCAGGCTTTTTTTATGGGAAAAACCTGTATTTCTGATTACAAGGATCTTTTAGATTAATTTTGCTCAGCTACTGGCTAGCTGCATAACTGTGGGTGCATCATTTGTCCTTCTGGCTTTGGTCTGTCTTGTTTATTCAGATTACAAACTCCTCAACATGAGGCCACAGACAGGTTCTGAACCTCTGTGCAGAAGGGCAGGGACAGCGTATTTCATAATCTCAGTTTGTTGCAATATCAATGCAATAGTGGCTTAAATAATTTGGGAGGGTGTTCATTCAAACACCTGCTCTTTTTTTATTAGTTTTTAAACAGTTCTTTTGACTGAAAGATTTTGAACAGTGTCAGAGCAATATTCTTACTAGAAACTTTCCTTCAGGTTGCCTCCTGTCTGCTTCACTCTGTTGGGAGATCCAGGATAAATACACTATCATTGCTATTGAGTCACTCGACCACATTAACAACTCAAACCAAAGCCAAATCCTCTGTGGCTGTTGGGATTACAAACAATCTAAGCATAATTTTGTGGAGCAAAGAAACACGCAGGAAAGTGATATGTGACAATTACCTTTGAATATTAAACAAGGCCTGTCAGTGGAAGGTCAAAACTACTTTGTATTGCATCACAAACCCACAGGCCCCAGCCCAGGACTGCCATTAAATTACAGCAGACATGCAAATGTTATAGGAGGAGGAAAAGCAAAGGCATTCTTCCAAAACCCGATGGTTCCATCATCCTTTCTGACTTAGTGAATATATAAGCAATTAAGAGGGGGGCTCAGGAAGTCCATTTTAAGAATTTCAGGTTATCTAAAGGTAGGGACACAGCTTGCACTAGTCTTTATTTTCCATTAATAGAGTCAAAACCCAAGATGTGAGTTTGTCCATACACTGATCAGACTGTATAAACCCATAGTCTGCTGCAGGCATCTTGTTCGAAGTACTGAATTTAGGAATCCAGTTTCTAGAAGCTATGTATATTCTCACTGAGAAAGAAAAACCAGAGGGTTAAACACAGCAGAGGAGCAGCTCAGATTCTCTGAAGCTCCCTCTGAAGGAACCTGCCCTGATTTATTGAGCTGAAACAGAGCCTTGAGGAGGTGAGGTTCTAACTCCAATTAAAAATAATTCTCAGTTTACTTGATCTGCACAGGGGCACACCTAATGGTGTCAATTCCCTATGAGATCTCAGAACAGCTGGAAAGTATACCTCCCTGTAGAAAAGATCATGGACATTTTTCCAAACACCAGGCCCACAGGTCAGTGGTTATGAATTTTGCTTGCACATATTTTACAATACTGCAATGTCATGCATGTCTTTTAGAGGTATCATTAGCACCACGAGAGTAACAACTTGTAACCTTAATTAACAAAACTTCCATCTTCCTTTTAAGACCTTTAAAGAGATTAAACACTTTCAGAGCTGATCTAGCCTCTGTAGATCTTTACCCCTGCACTAACCTCTTCTGCAATTAGTGGGAATCATAAGATTCTACTGAAAGATTAGTGGCTGTATCTTCTATAGGACAAAGAGGTTTAAATAGAACAGTAACATCTAAAGAACTCAAGCAAGGTGCAAAAAGAAAATAGGGGCAGATTTTAATCTGCTACAGTTGCAATATGGTCTGCTCCTGTAAAATATTAAGCAATTAAAAGTCCACTAGGACTTCTCAGGAATGCAAGCTAACAATCTTAAAATGATCTGTTGGACCAGTCTGTAATTTCAGATTAAAAAAAAAAAAAAAAAGTGAAGAAAGACAATGATGTATCAGGGAAAAGAAAGAAAACAAGCAAGGAAATTACAATATTCGGGTTAGTTATTACAAATGGCAATAGTGATGTCAGTGTTTTAAAATACATGCCAAATACTGAAAGATAGGAAGTTAAATTTTAGCTGGAAGTTGTAAATAAACACTGGGCTGCCACAATTATGTATTACTATTCCAGCATAGGAAATAATCAACAAGCAGTAACAGGGTTATGGGGGTAAAGGGGGGAAAGAGAGATCAAGAAGAGAAGAAAATACTGTTCTAGAAATAAGACTGCTAGTAAAGCTGAAAATTGGTTTGCACACTGCTTTCGTCCTCCTGCCTCAATGCAGTTTTGCTTGGATGCATTTAAGAACAGCCATTTTCAAGAGGCCTTCTCAGTAAAGGAAACAAAGAAGGATGGTGGAAGGATATTTCTCATACATTTGAGATGTTAATGTATCTATCTGATAATTTATTTGTCAGACAGCATTAATATACTTCAGATTCAAAGCAAAACTGCAACTCTTTGTGGAACACAGACATAAAGCAGAACACAAGGATCTGTCAGAAACAGTTGCACCTTTGTAAACAAGTCAAAGAAGGGAGATCAGAAACACAAAGAGTGAAAGTGACCTGCCAAAAGTCATCCAAGACCATTAACTGGGAAGCATACATACTGCCAAGGCCCACTTTCATATTCTGTAAGATCAAGGGTAGCATTTTGACCTTCTCCTTAATGCAAAGGAGAAATCATTTGGGATGGGTCATCCCTGAGGAGGCTGTACGTGGCAGAGCCATGATCCCTTCACATAGCTCAGTGCAAGTTGGCTCCTCTGAAGCTTTTTCAGTGTCCTTGGAGGAACCAACTACTCTGGCTGCATACTTGCATGGGCAGCAACTAAACAGCACATGCTTGAGAAGAAAAATGTGGAACCTCCTACTTCAGACATTAATGCTTTGTGGATTAACTAAAAATAACAAAGGCTGAAAACAAATCTGAATTTGCTTCTTTTTTTCTTTATGGGTTCCAATTTTGCTGTGCAGTGACCAAGACATTTCATGAGATTCAGTACAAAGAGGTTCAAATTTGACTGTCCTGGGAGGATAGGTTGGGTTGTATATCTTCAGAAAGCCTGTCAGAAGGAAGTTGGCTTTTATAAAGCCCACGCTAATAGGTTTCACTCCCAGCCTCCTACATTACAGAAAACTGAGCTAAGATCTCACTCAGCCCATCTGCTTCTCCTACCTCCTAAGCATGCTTCTGTTGTGTTTTAATGATATATATTCCACTTGGTTAACAGCAGCTACTAATAATAATGTTTGAGGAACAAGGGAAAGTTTGATGTGGGCATAAAGAATATTTTATCTTGTAAACCTAGAGGAAAAAAGATGCCCAAACACAGATATTCCAGAAAGAAAGAAGTGCGCAACCTAGCAATCCAATTTTCAGCACACAGCATCCTCCAAGTACAACATGCAAAATGGCAAAGGCTTGTCACTGACAGTGAAGTCCATTGACAACTCTTAGGTTTTCTGACTTTTCTTATTTGACATTTGTTATTCTTGCTACATTTAATATGCTTTGCAGTGAATGTATATGAAGCTATTTGTTGTTTCTGTTTCCTATTAGCAAAGGATTTATGTCATTGCATTAGAATGCTATTACAATGAATAAAGTCATCACCACCCTGAAAACAAAAACAAAAAATCAAAAAATGAGGGAGAATAGGAAGAAAAAGAAAACCCAGATGCACATCCAGAGAGAAAAAAGGTCTACAGTTCCCTAAGAAAACCCCCATGCATTTTAGCCATGTCTGTATATTTTGGCAAGCCAACATCCCAAATGCAAAATGTAAGGGCTAAGGGCTTTGGCCCAAAAAGTAGGAGAATTTTTGGACACTGACATGTCCAATAGCAGAGATGTGCTTCAAAGAAAGTTCAGAGAGGAAGAAGAATGTATGTTTGTCCCTGTGTGCTCAGAAGGAAGCAGCAGGATATGCTTGTCTCCAGTTGACCCTGCCACTCTCTTTCTTGCCATCAAATTTTCATTTGCAGAGGTGCAAATTTTCATTACTCTTATAAATATCACTGCCTTGAGAAATATTACACAAGTCAAAAGTTCAGAGACAAACAAATAACAAACAAATACACTTGGCAAAGAAGTGTTCAGAGCAATCTGAATAGTGAGATGAATGCCATAATTTTTTGCCAAACATTGGTCTACACTGATAGGAATGAGGAGAAGCGTGACTAAATCAAATTCAACATAATTTCTGCTAAAAGAGATGGGGAGGTGAAGATTTAAGACAAGAAAGTTACTGGTACTGCAAAGATCATAAAGCAGTCTTGGAAACTAGCAAATTATTTCTGTCTTATAATGAGAACAGAATAGAAAATGACTCAATCTCTGTGAAATATAACAATAAAACTTTCTCTATTCCTCCAAAATGAGGCCAGCTACTAAGATTCAAAGAAATTTGGTAATTTCTTCCCTGAAACTTTATTGTGAATGTTGATTCCCACTATTCTTCTACAGCTCAGCTAGAAGAAGAGCTGAGCTCTCATGGGAAATGTGGTAGCACCTCCAGTTTGTTCGGAAGTGTCTTGGTATTTCCTGAAGTTCAGTTGCTTTTTCAGAGCCTTTCCTCTGACACAAACTGAAGCATGATTTCAGACAAAGAAGTGGTCAATTATCTATGCAGGCTCACACAGGGCTTGGTCCAAGCCCATTAGAGACCTCCCAAGTTTTTGTTCCAGGACACACCAGGCTCCACACGCGGGGTCATGTGAATGGCTGCACCCCCCACATCAGGGTACTTGCAGAGGGCAGCAAGGCACGCCGGCCAGGGGCTGAAGCCAAGGACTTCTGCAAAGGAACATGCTTTACAGAAAGCGCTCCTGAGCTCTTCCTAGAATGCAGTACCCTGGTTCTTCTGCTCAGCAAGTTAATTTTCCCACTGCAGGGTAACACATCCTGGCACACATCAGTCCAGGAGCAGTAGAAAACTATGACATGGCAACACTTGATGTGACAGTGACCACCATATGAATGATTCTTCTGATAAAACACATATTACCAGGTATAGTATTAGCAGCAATAGAAAAACTTCATAGACAAAATAGAAATACAATAGAAAACATTATTTTCAATAGGTCAGGGAGACAGTGTAAACTTTGTCAAACACGGTGACCCTAATTCCAGGCAGAAGAAGTAAGTCTGGGAAAGGACTGAATATAGATGGAATGAAATTTGCTTTCCAAACTTATTGCGTATACCAGTAGCAAACTAAATCTAAACTCTACTGAGGCTCTCCCCATCAGTGCAACTGACTGAGCTGTAAAAACAGGCCACATAATAATGAGGGTTTAGATAATGTTTCCCAGCACAAATGTTTCACAGAAGTTTCATTTGTTTAACACTGTACAGGGAAATCATAAATACTAGCTAGAAATAGGTCTTTATGGAGTCATAATACACTTGTATCTGTTACAACTAGGATTAAGCTGTATACAGCTAGACCTGCAGGCTAAATAATAGCAGGTTTAATTAATTTGTTAAAGCCATATAATGTATTCAGCTTTCTAAGTACAACAATCCCATTTATCCAGGCTGACTGAATACCAATAATTGCCTAACAGCAAATCTAGCTATGAGACAATGCAAGCATTCAAATAGCAAAAATTACATGTACCAATTAGTTAATATGGTAAAACCAGTAATGGAAGTATTCACAGCAAAAGAAAAAAAGTGATAGAAAATAGTATATAAAAATAGTAAATAAAAGGGATGCATTACTGCACTTGATAAATAAACATTTTGTCTCTCAGAATTATTTCCTTCTCCCTTCAGGGAAGCAAGCAGCCTCACAGCCATTGTCCAGCCATTCCCGTTTGCTACATATATCCAGGGAAAATCAAAGGAATTGGCCTGCTTAATTTTTGGAGGTTTTAATCTTGAGTAGGAATGGCCTACCTGACCAGACTGAGGTACCCTCCTGTGACCATACAGCTTCTTTGGCATGAAACTTAGTATTCTTTCTTTTGAATTTCACTTAGGAGAGTCAGATGGGAACTATTAAGATGGAACTGTTCATTTAGTTTTGTAGGTCCTAAAAGGAAACCTAGTAGAAGGTAAGAAACTGGACCATTGTACCTCCAAAGAATCAGTTTCTTCTTACATGTCATTTTGAGTATTAGATTTACAAACTTAGGTCACATATACAATGCAATTTAAAAAAATAGTAACCAACATTTATGTTGCAGCAGGTAATAAAACAATAACATGAAGTAACGCTGCCCCAAGGATCTCAAACCACTTTAATTAAGTCTTAAAACATATCCTGGAGAAGAGTGAACGCAGCACAGAGAACACAGCACAGAGAACACATCTCTCAACAACCAGCTCCAGGTTAAAAGGAATAACTGTTTCATACCACACAGCAAAAAACACTCAAGCTTGGGGGTAAGAATAAAAGTGAAGCTAAATCTGCAGATGGTAGGTCAAACACAAAAGTCAGAGGCTTAGATTTTACAGAGCTATATATGGGCTCACACTTTACCTGTGAGTCTTCAAACTGTAGTAACCTGATTTCTAAAATTTCACCTAAAGGCCAGCACCTCCAACAGCACAAAGCCATCAAACTGTATTAAGGCCAGGTTGGACAGAGTCTTGGGTAACATGGTTTAGTGTGTGGTGTCCCTGCTCATGGGAAAGGAGTTGGAACTAGATGATCTTAAAGTCCTTTCCAACCCTAACTATTCTATGATTCTATGATTCTATCCTGGCTGCCCTGTGTTAGGGGATGGTCAGCCTCTGAGCCATCATCCAAACTACATTAGCAGCTGGGTGTGCCTGGATGTGGATCCAGCTCCCATTAACTCCACAGCCTCAAGCTCTGGCAGGATCCTTGTGCGAACCAGAGCAGCTGCAAAATCTAGGTGGAGTGATGTCTCAAGCTGTCTGTAATCCACATTAATTTGCTGCATGTGGAAAAATAGAATGTGCAGTATTTACAGTTAAAAATTTAACAAAGCTGTGTTTTGACAGTGAAGACAAGAGTTCAGTGGCTTCTGAGCATCGACTTGGAAATTTGTCAGCAATACTGGTTTACACTTCATGTCGTTCTCTAGGTGAGAATGACACCCAGGTATTTGGATTTGGAAAATGTTGGCTGGTGCTCTCAGCCATACTTGCCAAGGCTGAAAATAAGCATAACAGAGATCAGTCTTCAAGATGAACACTAATTAGCTAGTAAAATGCTAGGAAAACATGTATGCCAAAAATAAGCAAAAGGGTTTTTTTCCCCTACTTGTTTGTGTTTTTTGTTTGTTTGTTTTATTAAAAAACATGCTATAAAGAAAATGCTTCCATGTCAACAGATCAATTTTAACATGCTGATGTGCTGGACATTCAGGTATTTCCTCATTCTTTTTTTCCTCTTGCCAGGATTTGTGAGAAGTATTGCCTGGCTGCACAGTATTCAGGCCAAAATATATATGTATATGTTGACAGTGCAGCAGATTATCAACAAAGCACAACCTGGAGAAGAATAGTTTTAAAAGATGTAACCTGGGCACATGGACACAGATTTCTATTTAATTGTCATGATTTGTAACCATTAACAAATATCTGTTGCTTCTCACACTCAAAATAAAAGTGGAATCCTCAGCAAATCAGAGGCTGGGATGTTTGGCAAAGTTTTTTTGTCTTTTAATGTTGTAGTTCAGTAAAACAAAGCCCACTCATCACCCTTGAAAAATGCCATGTCCTTGAAATACTTTTTAAACCATCCTTCGGAAACAATGATGACTGTGAAGTAGCGTATTTGCTTTTATTCACTGCTCCTTTGTAAGGGAGAATTCAACCAAAAATAGCATGTTAAGCCTCCATAGCTACTGAGCACAGAGAGCCCACAATAATCTTGGGAATATTTCTGTTAATTCTCAGCATCAGCAAAAAAAGACAAACAAAAGGAGAGAAAACTCCCTAAAGAAGCTAAGAAATCTATTGTTGTACACTTGACTGCATTGTGAATATGTTCTTTATTTGTGTGCTGAACTTCTTTTAAGACTTAACCAACAATGAGGAATTCTGAATGATCTAATGGCCGTGTGAGATTTCATGTGCATATAACTGACGAAAGCTGTTTTGCTTGGTAGTAAAATCAAGTATAATATACCCCATGGATATAGAGAAGCCAATCGTCACCTGCCAATCCTCTCTGATAGTCCCAATACTTGCTAATTAACGACACAGAAAAGGTCAAGGAAGGAGGCATCGGAAAGGAGATTCCTGTGGTGAGGTCCTACGTACAACTTGGTTTGACCAAAACAACTTACATCTGGACAAAATTAGCACTCATACTGCAGATTCTTTGAACTCCGAGATAGTGGCCAAAGTGGCTTGGATGCAAGTGTATGTATGTGTGTATATATAAACACAGACGCGCACAACTCAGAGAGAATGCCAACCAAGTGCTCTGTGGGTCTAGTCACCAAGACATCCAAGGATCTGTGTCACAACTGTTGCACTCAGTACTTCAACCATGGGAAGAGAAAAAGCACAAAATGTGATTAAGTGGAAGATGCATACGTGGAAAAAAAGGGAAAAAGGACATTGTCATCTTTGAGGGCACATTAAACAGTGCAGAGAACTGAGCTTTCAGATGTAAAACACATGGCTAAGGCTTGTAATTTACAATACAAGAGTCTAAAAATGTAAAGAATCTTATTATACCAGCCAGGTTAAACATTTAAATTCCAGAATGGAAAATTATTCTTTCGCTAGCTGTCTTCAGAGCTTTGACTTCTGTTAACTCCTGCACCCCCATCTTGAGTCAGAATTGCCAGGAGCACATACAGCAAGTGAGAGAAAAGATCTGCATACGTTCTCAAAGCAGCTTTCCACTATTTACACTAATATTCCCTCACTGATTTAAAAACTTGCTGGTTGATAAGGCCGAAAACTTTAATTAAATGCTAAATATAAGAGACTGTGTATTCAGTATCAGTGGAATAAAGCCAGAACCATGTCACATTACTGCAAAACTGGCATGGTTTCATAGTAACTCTATATAGCTTTCTAAATCCAAAATTCAGGTTTGCAACCAGCAAAAGACTTACTGCTAAGACGCTTGAACACATTTGTCACTCTCCATAAAAGTGTGCAAAGGAAGGACATATGTGACACGTGCTCGGATTTCTTGTTTCTGTACCCTTTCTTCAAAATAGTCTTGCAAAATATGCCACCACCAGCATGATGCCAAGTGCCTTAAGAGTCACACTGGGCTCACTTCACAGGACTACAATGATTATATCATGGTGGCGTTGATATGCAGCCATGTCCAAACAGCTGCTACAGAGATGACAGGATACCATCTGTCAGGAAAAACCATGCCCAGCTGCTGTCTAATCTGAAGATTACTTTGCTGACATGATACAGATGGCATGAAAAGCTTCACTACCAGGTTAGTTAACCAAGTCAAAAAAATACAATGCTACACTAGCAAAAGCTTTTCTACGGCTTGTAACAATAAGGCCTGAGGAAAATGGTGTTCACATCAAGGCACAGCAGAAGGCACTGCAATCCACCAGACAGAAGATGAAAGCTAAGGAGATACTGAAAGATCTGACAGGCTCTGCTGTAAGGCTGCTAACGCTCTCTGCCAAGATAATTTGTTCTTTTAACCAAATCACGCCTGACCTCTAAGTTTACCCTCCTCTAAGGCTCACCATGACTCAGAAGGGTATCATGGACCCCTGAGCAAGGAAAACAGTGGGTCTCTCCGTACAGGCACCTTTGGCTTTGGCCCACAGAGCAAAGTTAATTCTGTGAGAGAACAGATCTCACCCAAACTGCAAGAGAGAGCATCCTATGGTACCTTTGTCACCCAGGAGAGCAAGGAAAAGGTTTTTGGTTTCCAGAACATCAGCTTTCTCCTTCTTACTATGGAACTGGATTTCATGTTCTTCACAGCTTTGCCTATTAAGGAAATTGGTAACACCTCCAAAGACTTCAAAGATCAGAGCCAGCTGACATTAATAAACCCACTGCTTTTCTTTCTGCTGCTTCCAAGAAGAAAATGTTTGCTGTAAGCAAAAAGATGCTGAAGTATCCCTTTCAATATGTTTATAGCTTTATATTACTATGATCTTGTTTTCTTTGTGATTCACATTGCGCGTCTGCTGATTGAAATAAATTATACAGATTTCATTCCTGTAAAGTGAAAAGTATGAGAAGAATTTTCCATGTAAAAGGTTTAGCAATTCAACTGACTACTGGTAAGATTTGTCCTGTCAGGCTGTAATTGCTTCTGAAAGCCCCACCCTTTATTTAATAAAGAATAAAAGGGACATTTCATAATACAGGCATACTATATACTGTATTTCACAAATATGTATTGTCCTATAGTCTCTGCCAAAATTCATAAAATAAGATAGGAAGCAATGCCAAATGTGGAAAAGGAACTTTGTTTTAATCATGAACTTAGTTTACAATTAGCAAATGCAGTAATTCCATTTAAGGTTACAAACTGAGGATGCAGAACTCATAAAGAGTGCAGCTAGTAAAGAAGCTGGATGAGTAATGTCTTCTTTTCACGATTTTTCATTTTGTAAGGAGAGGTTTTAAACAACAAGGAATGCAGGGATGGTATCAAAACAATTGCTCTACAACTATATATTTTTTTAGAATGCTTTCTCTAGAATGCTATTTTGATAGGATTATATATAAAACTAATTAAATAAACTGCAAACTGTCCCTCTCTCCCAATACACTCCATGTAGCTCTGTAGGTATGAGCATACAAGAACTCTCATAATTAGTGATCAACAAAGTGAAGGTCTAGGAGATGGAATTCCCTTTAGATGCTTATGTAAAGCCTAACTAGATACAATTTAAGATTAAAGTAAATAATGGAAATTAAGTCTTGATTATGAACTCTCTGTGAACTGCGTTGACCCCGACTTTTCAATACCGAATTCCTGTTGAGGTGAATCAGACTGAGTCCAGGCACACACACTAATAAATGCTGCTCTCGTGCCATCTTGCATGCATAGAGTTACCATAATACCTGTCATATTTGTATATAGCATAGCTTTGGTGTAGCACCAATACTGATTCACTTATGAGAATTAAAGTACTTGCTCAAAGCATCATTGAGAAGCTGTTAAGCAGTAGGGAGGTGAATCTCCATCTGCAAGAGGTACCACCATTGCTTGGTCAGCCTTCTGCCAAAAAGTATCCAGGCAAAACTGGAAGAGATTTGATTTTGCTCCCTCAAGCTTTAAAACCTTGATCAGGATATGTAACATTCCGAGAAGCAGAGGGGCTGCTCTATCATGCTCATGCCTGTGTCTAAAGAACTAGTGTAGCCTCTCTTGACCGTGGCAATTGAGATTATTTCTCTGTGCTTCAGTTTACCTATTGGATAACATCCCCTGAAAAGCTTTTCATGTTTATTTCTCTAAAACCATCATTAAAATACCAAATATTGTTATTGTTGCTTCCATTCAAGTTTTTGAGTGGGCAAAACAGGTCCAAATATGTTACAACCAACCACTGTGTTGAAATTCTTTACATACTTTTGTAGTGTAGGCTGGATAAATCCCTGTGAATTTAATGGCTTGGTTCACCCTTTATAGAAGCTTAAAATTTTTTAGCCACTTGTGGGAAAATACTTTTTATATTTTCAAAAACAGCCTTTTCCTTTTGAGGGTATTTAGGAAATTGTAAAACATATATTAAACTTTCCACTATGTTTTTGATAAAAGCTAGAACTATTGCTCCATTCACATATTAAATGCATGTTGCTAGTGCTGCCAGTCTCAGTGAAAGCTCTCCTTTCTTTTCTAACAGTGTGCTAACAACAAAATCTACCAAGAGTGAGAAACCACGCTGCCCACCCAGTTTTCACTTCAGCAAAGTCCAGGCAGTATTGGTTGTTGTCTCTACAACATCTAAACACAGGAGGAAAAAGCTGCCAGTAGCCATTCCACCCATTTATTTATTTATTCCTCCACCCCCTCTGCATTTTACAAAGAAGCAGCAGCTCCAAGAACAACTCTCTGTCAGGGTGCTGTACATGCTGACTTGGAAACTCATCTCTGACTCTAATCCAAACCAGCAGGCTGTGAATAAAACCATAGTCTCTCAAGTGCAGCAAACACTTCTTCCCACTCCCACCCTCCCCCCCCAAAGTCTACTGAGACATTGTGCCACCAAAGATTTTATTGTCTCAGCAGGTGAGGGTTACATACCTTGCAGTTACCACCATTTTCAATTACAGGTCAAAAATGATGCATTGTTTTTTAAAGGGGTAGGTGTCTTTGTTAAATGGTTCAGCACAGTTACAGAGCTGTATCAAGTCATTCAGAGAGCAGCGGGATCGGTGTGGCAGACCAGGAGCACATCTGCGGTCATAGTTGTATTTTAGGAAGAGTTCCTCCTACAGCTATAGAACAGAACAGTTATGCACATAAATGTTGAAGACATATTTGATTCAAACCCACGGTAATTAAAACAGCTATGAATCCTTAAGCCCATTGCTGCCATCCAGTAAATTAGCTTCAAATACTTGCACAACCAGAAGATGAGATCCATGTCAGTATGTGCCCATTGTATCATCTCCTTCCACTTTCTGCATTACTGCAAAGTAATTTTGCCTCCAAAAATATGCTGTTGATATTTTAAGTCTACATTGATAGACATTTTGTACATATCTCTGCAATTAAAAGTAAATAGGAGAGAAGACATCTATCCTACCTCTAAGAGTACAGTATGAGGTACATAATTATGTTTCGATGCTTACGCTGTTTTTAAAAGCATTAACCCATCTAGAAGTGCAAGGCCTGTACTCTGTTGCATTTCTGGTGCAGCAACCACTTCTGATATAATCTAGAAATCTTTAATTATTGATGGGAAAACCTGGTCTCCTGGAGCACAGGAGAGAGCTGACATAAGAAACATGATGATGCTCCCAGAATAAGGTTTCTCCCTTTTACTCCATACGGATAAGTTTAGTCTAGCACCTACATTCACAATTGCAAACCTAGTTTGAAGCTTCCTTTTATTTCAGCGCTTTTTAGAGGCGCATTCGATTCTCAGTTCCAGGGACGCATCCTGGATCCAAACTGTATGCAAGATTCATGTTACCAGAACTAAGGCTATTAGAGGAGCTGCAGCAGTTTCAGATAGTCAAACAAGTATGTTCCCCACAGGTCCTTAATATTTGATAATGGAAATATTAAGTGATTTTACAGCTGGAATCTCATCAGAAATAGATACTGCCTATAGCCAGCACATTAAGTATTCATCATTCTTTATAGGAGTAGCTGATAAGAAATGCTAACAGGCAAGTGGATTTGGCACATGTGTAAGGGAAAGTTTGACTTTCACAAAAACGTGATTGATGGAAAAAAAAAATGCATTTACAGTTTACACTGGGGATGCCTCCCCTTTCTGCAGGTCCAGCAGTGTTTTTAACTCACTAATGTTTTAACCAGACACAGTATCTACCTTTCACTTCCACTAGCCAAACCCACCTCATCATTATTAGTTCCCTGTGGCCTTCATTATTCTTGATCAGCATAATGAATCACATCAATCCAACATGACAAATGCATCTAGCTTCCAGTTCTGCTGTGCTTACCTCAGGTGTGGAAGCATGGAGGGGTCAATCTAAGCAAAACATCCATGTTAAACCTCAAATGAAAAGTAAAACTCAACTACAAACCATTTAAAGACCAAGACCTGACCTCAGCCAGAAGCTCTCACATCCTTCCTGTCCTTCCTGCTCAGTGAGGGATGGTGGCTCATCTTGGCTCATTCTTTCACAGTCACCTTCATCACTATTTATTCACTCCTTCACATCTCTTGGCCATCATTAGTTCAGGACAATCTTGCCCAAGAAAGTTACATACAGGTACACAGCACTTCCACAGAAATGTATTTTGTGTGTACGTGAATTAAGTTGGCTAAATTCCTCTTGTATTTATTGTCAAATCTAGGCAGATCTAGGCTGGCTCAGCTCTTGGCAGGGAGGTCACTTATAGGCACTATTTGCAGACATAAAGAGGTCATATTCAAGCAGTTGGTAAATACCAGTCCAACTTCTATATCCTTTCAAGACAAATTCACTGAACGAAATAATTTTCTGTTGTATGTTCATATTTGATGCAAATGTGTAGTCTAATTTTACAAATAGTAAATACTGGAGTTAAAACCTACTCCAGAAACCCGCTGTATACTGATATTGCTTACTGAATTTCTGTAGAAGTGAAGCCCTTTGAGATACTACCGAAATGCCACTACAGCTGTTATAGTAAGAAGCCATTATTTTCCAGGATTTCTTTGTTCATGATTTGTTTGTTTAAGGACCTACTACATGGAAGCAAAAGCTTTCTTTTGTATGTTTAGACTACACCAGCAGTCATTTTCCGGTTTTAGTTCTAGCTAAATAGCTATTGCAATAACCACATTTAAGGTTGAAAAGGATGAATAACACAAAATTAAGTTACTTCTCTTTGTACTTCCCAGACTGAAAACGTGATCAATCCACTTAGTTTACTCTACACTTTACAGAATAGCATACTCACTATGAAGCAAAATGAGACTACTTATATACTCATTTGCAGAATACTTAAGATACACTGAGTGGGAGCCAAAATCTGATAATCTTATTCATTTTAGAAAGGATTGTGGAATCCATGGGATTTAATGAACTTCATCTTAAGCCAGGGTAAAAAATTTCTATTTCTTCTTGCAGTACATTGCTTTTTAACCTTTTAACAGCTGGCCTTTAAATATGCTGCCCTCTCTTCCTCTCCTGCCTTGTGTCACTGCATTTTTATTCACCCTTAAAGCGCTACTGCTGCATCCTCACCAGCCTCTGCTTTCTTTCTTTTCCCCCAGGGTGCCGGCGTCTGCTGAAGACATACTCAAAGCCTTTGCCTAATGTGCCCAGAGAGCTCACAAGTCTGGCCTCCACTCCACACCATACCTTGCTTCCAATAGTGAAGGTGAACTGGCGCACTTTTACAGATGTGTGTCAGCGGTTCAGTATTCATGTTCATTTAATATTAATGACCAAAGCCACTCAAGAAGCAGTGAGCAGCAATTAAAGGTAAGCAAACACTTGAGATCACAAAGAATGCTCTAATGCACAAAATCAAGTTACAAAGCCATGAAACCAATGGAATTGCCATGGCAAAACCTATTGGCAGCAACAATGAAACTGTATTTCAATTTACATTTTCCTTTTTAGAATCTATGGTTCATTCCTACAGCTCAAATTGTATTTTCTTTGGGCATACTGTACTGCTCTGTTTAAATTTCTGCCTCAATCAAAATTAGGGTATGAACATGGGACATCCCCAGAGGGAGTCCAGAAATATTAACAGACACCTTCCGTAACAGGAAACTCAACTTGGCATAGTACGATAGGAAAAAAAAATAAGGGGGGGGGGGGGGATTATGAAAGCTGAATGAAATGTGGAAAATACCAGGCTTATAATACTAGGCTTATAATACTATGCACCACAACACAAACAATGGCATCACTCACAGATGGCAGTCATCCCAGACCTGTATCAGGAAATATGCAACTTTGCAAAAGCAACCAAAAAGTTAATTTTGGAGCTCATTAAAAATATGTCTTGTTTCCACTGAGGCTGGTGGCAAAATATTGCCTGATTTTATGGACCTCAGATAGTAGGTTTAGGTTTGCTTATTTTCACTTTGAAAAAGGATCAGTAATAGAGACAAAAATTATGGCCACTAGTACAGTTTTGGAGGAAAGGTTTCATTTGTAAGTTTATGTAGATGCTTGCTTCTAGACATTCCGCTTTGTACTAAGTAGTCCATACAGCCCTGGCACAGACTGTGGTGGAGAGACCATGAAAATGAGGTAACTTTTATAGTATATATTATGGAAATATACAGAATATGTGGACCATACAGAAATGTACGGCATATTATTATTCATTTCTGATATATGGAAAATATGTAATTCATCAGTATCAAATATCAACATGTTGTCCTCTACAATACTACTGGAGAAATAACAGCTTTCATTAAAAAATGTTAAAGGTTATGGGTTACTGCCAATTACTTGACTAATTTATATTTCAGCAAAGGCAAGAAGTGCATGTGTTTTTATTTACTATACCACCTGCATGGAAGGTAATGCATTGGACCAAATCAAAATGGAGAAGCAGAGTTGATAAGGATCACAAAGTTATTACACTATCCTGCTAAGCTGAAGCAGGATCAATATACGCAGACAGGTTTACAATGACTTCCTTTTCTAATAAATGTGCAATTCTCTGGGGACCATCACTCCCATTCTTCCAACAAAACCTCTTTACCTCTGCATAGTTGAAGTTTCTCCTATGAATCCCTACTACAAATTAAGTCAGTAGCCCCCTGCCTTGTCCTGCATGAATGTGGGGAGCAACTGGTAATTACCATGGCTGTAACAGTTTTGAAGACTGTTATCACCTTCCCTTCTCCCACACTATGAGTCTTCTCCTCTCCAGACTAAACAAACCCAATTATTTCAAGCTTTCCTTGTAGGTCGTATCTTTTCTACCCCTTATCATCCTGTTGCTTTCCTCCAGACTTTCTTCACTTCACCTACATCTTTGCTAAGTGCAGCGACCAAAACTGCACTCATCAGTGTGAAGTACAGAAATTGCCTCCTGTGCCTGAAATGGACATTTCCATCACTTTATCTGATACAGTTATGCTATTACTTACTCAGTTACAAGGTGGTACACCCAGCTCCAGTTCTGTGGTGTTGCTGCCCAAGTTTTTCCATTTTGATTTGACCATTTAATTTCTCCTCCCTAATTGCACATACAGACTTGCAGTTCTCCTGATTGGATTTCAATTTATTGATTTCAGACCATTTTTCAATTCAGTGAGATTATTTTGAGCTCTGACCTTATCCTCCAAAAATCTTACAACTTCTCTCAGCTTGGTGTCATGTTCAAATGTGGAAATTCTATTCCATAATCCAAGCTGCTGCTGAAAATGTGTAATAGAAATAGAGTCCAGGCAGACATTGTGCAATCACACTAGAGAAGTCTTTCCAGTTTGACAGCAAAACAGTATCCTTATATTATTCACCACCTACTAAGCATATATTAAATTAATCTAGACCTTAATTCCATAATTTGCTTAAATTAATCTGAAACAGGGCGATGATAAGTCAAGCTGTAACAAATGCACTTCCTCAGATCCATAAAAGCAGTCACTCTATCAAAGAAGGAATCTGGATCAGACTAAAATCTACTTTAGTCCTTATAAATCCACATTGATTGATTCTATTCACCTCATTATCCTTCCAAATGCATTTAAACTGCCATTACAGCATTTTTGGTTAATTTGGAAGATTTTTTGTTCCAGTATTATTGACAGGTCTGTACTTTCTAAAACCCTCTGTTTGCATCTTTGCAAAGAGCAGCCTCATCTTTGCTGATGCACCATGCTCTGACCCACTTAGATACCACCATTCTCCAAGGACTCTTGAAAAGAGTCACTAATGTTGAACTTAGGAAGTAAGAAAAAAGTCACTTATTATGGGATTAAAAATGAAGACACAAGTCTATAGTGTTAAACTGTAACAACAGGAGCCTGGCATTGTTGGAGTTGGTGTCAGGTAGCACTGTCCCAACCAAATGCCAAGGTTGGGTGCAGTATAGGAATTTCCAGGATGATTCCCCACAAATGCTTTGGATGCCGATGCCCTATTTTGGAGACAAAGAAAGTTTTTAGTGGAGACCTGTACTGTTTCATGCCCCACGACATCAGTACCCAGGAAAGTTCCTAGAATGTTGTATTTGATATTACAAACATAGCCTTGGATCTGAAGGATTCCTTACACTTCCCTTAAATTTGTCTAGCATAAACTCAATCAGCCTCTCACAACTGAAAATATTTAGCTTGTATAAATATCCTTTAACTTGTTCTTCTTGTATTATGATCAGTGTTTCTCTCTTTCTCCATGCTAAAGTAAACTGTTAAGCTTGTAACCACAATGTGCTTATCTGCTCTCTTCTCAGTCAGCTACAGATTTGTACTTCTCTTTTGCATTTCTTACTCATATCAAGACCCACAGGATAAAAAAATCTCTGCAGCACTTGATTAATTCAGAATCAGGCTTACAGGAAATTGTCAATCTGCTCTAAAGTAACACTTCTGAATAAGAGCAGTTCATCCGTTCTTCACTGACTCGTCAAGTGAAAAACAGTGTTTTTAGGCCAAAGTTAGTGGATTTATTATTAAAACACACATTTCAAAACAGTTTTGTATCATTATAGAAGCTTCTATTTCAGTTTGCTTAAAAGCAATACAACACCAAAAGAAAGCAAGGATACTACCGTTCATTTGCACTTTTGGTCAATTTATTTGTAAGCCTTTCCTAAATTATGTAGCCAATCAGATTTTTTTTTCCAATCTACTTAGTTTAGTAGCCAGAAATGACCACTCTATCATAGTCTTACACGGGTTTTAGACTATTCAAAGGTTACCCAACACTCGTTTTCAATCACTTAACTGAAATAGTTAGGGCTAAATATTTCCATTTTGCCCTTCTGCCTTGGGCTGAAATCCTAAAAATTTTCAGCTAAACATTTCTGCTCTTCTAAAAAACGAGGCCAAGGATTATATTTCATCTTCACCATGTTAGTGTAAATAAGTGTAAATAACTTTTCATATAAAGGGTTTGAGCTTGAGCATCCTTTCAAAGGATGTTCTGAAATTTCACAGTGAAATGTCATCTGTTTTCTGGAGGAAGTACCCACGTGCGCCCAAAATGTGCACCTTTAAGAAATTATGCTTCGCCTGTTCCCAGCAAAGACATATTCCAGCCTGGACCAAATGCTGCATGTCAGGCCAAGATGACAGACCAAAGAGAAAGAAACTTGCCTCAGATGAACCCTTTCAACAAACTCAGTCTCACACCCTTTCTGTCCTTCCAACGCAAGATCAGGCAGGATATGGAGGTAAGTTCTTCAACAAAATACAGCGGATAACACCAGGAAGGAGGCTGGCCTGTGGTCAAAAGGAACTTCTCTAGGTTTGGTCAACAAAGGTCATCTCACTGCTTTTGTCACTTAAATGTCAGAGGATTAGATGACCTCAAAAATAATATGTGGCTTATGATTAAGCATTAAGATGATGGTAGAATTTCAGCAGAAGAGGAAGGAGGCACTCAGAATGCTTTTTAAAACACTTGTGATGATTTTCATCCATTCATTCAGCTTTACTTTGAAGGAAAACTTAATGCCACAAATTCAAGCACTCAGAAGATGGAAGCTGCTTGAATAAAATCTAATTTGACCTCTATGTTATTGTGAATTATAGTACTATAAATTATAACATGTTTCTTAACTACATCAGCACATTTTTCCTTAGTACTCCAATTAACTCATTCAGTGCATGGAATATTGAATAATTTGGAAGTAATTCAGTATTTTTCATCGTCATTTCTCTGTGGTAGGAATTATTCAACTTCTCTTGAAGAGAGCATTTTTAATTCTGCTGGGGCTTTTCAATGCTGCTCAGTGTAGCACCTTAGTGCTTTTAGAAATGTTACCTACATTACTATTACAACATACCTATTAACTTACAGATGAAAAATTGAGTTTAAGAAAAATTTGGGTATGCAACTGAAGACACAAAGATATATTTCTTTATAGACTTTATTATTGCATAGCACTTTTTATGTTCTGTTGTATGATGTTTATTTTCTATCCTCAAGTTTAAATATTTGTCACTTCTGCAACCAATGGGAATCTCATCACTGCTGAAAGCTGTCTGTGACCAGCTGAAAGCACTGCTTAACTGTCCAGTCTAGCGTTGTCAATGTGGAACAGACAAGAAGAGGCCTCAATTCCCTCAGAAACATGAAGCTGAAATTCTTCCCTTTCACTTTGTACTTTCTGCAAATAAGTTACAGAGATCCATAGTTGGGAACTGTATCTCACGCCCTGATTAATTCCAAACATGGAGGTAGCCTACAAAAAAAAGGTGTAATAATTTCACAATACATGATCAAACAGCAGCTGAGATAAATTTAGGCTCCTATTTTCTAGTCTTTAGTGATTTATTTGATCCTTCAGTAATGCTCTCCTCACATAGCTGAGTTTTGGATGAGTTTTGTAAGAAGTCTAATTCTGACCCGTGCTCACTCATCAGTTCTATTTCCAGGCTAATGTGAAGGGGGAGCTCTCTGAATAGCTGACCTAACATACTAAAAGACTTCACATTTCACAAGCTCTTATGCTTTCTGATCTTTGATAATATAGTTTGTCAGTTTTCCACTTTTTACCCAACCTGGGATCCTATCAGAAAATGATGACAGGCTGCCTCTGAGAAGAGAGCCCGCACAGCAACATTTAGGTCATGGGAATCTTTCAAATGACTTTGAGGGACAGTGGATCAGAGTTTTAAAAAGAGGCCAAAAGTGGGTTTTTCTCTATATTTCACAGTGGTCTGAAATCACTGCTCAGACAACAGGCAACTCACTAGTGTCTACACTTACTTGTGACAACATCAGGCTTAGTCTGCCAGGCCAGTGTGCATATGTAGGAGCTCTTGACCTGCTCATACATTGCAAGAGAGGTTCCAAGGCTCAGAGCTAAGGTAACTAGAGCCTTTGAAGTAGGCTATAAACACACATAGTGCACAAATAACCTGGTGGTTTTGTTTCTTGCTAGAGGAAATTTTCAGTGTATTCATAATGTCCTTTGATGCTCTCTGTAAATGTGAAAACAAGAGGCCACATGTCCTCTCAATGAAACTTCAGTTATAAATATATGTAAAACAAGCTGCTGGAAGAGCTTGAAATAAACAAACGGAAAGAGTTACACACACATCACCAAAACACAGCTTAGTTACATTTTAAAAGCTCAACAAGGCAAGCTTTGGCTCCCACAAGTTACAAAAGGTTGTTTAAATACCTCTTTTTAACTAGTTATTTAAACTAAGAACACCATGTCTGAACAGGAGATTAAGATACACATTGGCTATGCATTTCAGCACTTTTTAAACAAACCCCTGCAAGCTACGCACATTAGAATTAAACAGACACAATCAGGAATCACATCCCTTTCTCCTGCATACAATTTCGCTCATTTCTAGGGCTGAACTCAAAGAAAATAAAGTGAGTGGATCTGAAATATTCAGACATGTTATTTTATCCTAAAGAATGGAAAAGGATTGGAAAGGACTGTCTCAAGACCTCTTGTATTAGATAGAAGCAAGTCTAGAGACCAAACTTATCTTGAAAAGGTATTGACAGAAGTGAGAAGTAGGTTCTGTAATATGGGCTATGTACTACACACTAGGTAAGAATCTAGACGACAGCTTAACCTGTAAGCCTGCATATTTTGTTGGTCACCATTCATGATGAAAGGACAGAAATCCTGTTTGACACTATGAACTTGTACTTTCTAGCCAAAATCTCACTCTTGTCCTTGCTAACTAGAGCACATACTTCAGGTGAAAAAATACATTATGATTGTCCCAAGCAACAGAAAGAAACAAGTCTCTGAGCATTACCATATAGCGTATGAAAGGAAAACTGTACCTGTCTTTAACCATGTATATGTCTGCAGTTTCTTTTGTACATGACACTGAGACTGCTTTCCACTGCTCTGAAAGACACAGCAATACATTGCACTGGAAGAGTATTTTAACTCCTCTGAAAGACATTAGGGTATGATGCATTAGTAGCAGTGGTTGAAATAGCTCTCCGTGGAAACAAGCAGGATGTCACTAGCAGCACTGTGAATGGCTTTGCAAGGGCACACAGCTTAAATATAGTTTGTTTCACCAGACCGATCCGTATGACCCGCCATCGCTGTTCTTCACAACAAACCATGAAAAAGGTGGTAATTTTTAAAAATCCCCTTTAGTTTAGGCCTTTCACTTAGGCTTTCTCTTTTCAAAGCACCCATTAAATACAGGTCTTGATGATTTGCTGGCATTTCTATCATCTATCAAATTTCACACACATATTTACAACTTTGTTCTTCTGCAGGTTTCTTCCAGCTTAACCAAGTCCAGAGGGGTCAATACTCATGCAAGAAAAAGCCTCAATTTAAAGTATGTTAGTTTATGATGGATGATAGGGTAGCACTAGTCTTTAGCACCAGCCTTTAGATCTTGCAGAAAAAAAACATGGAGTAGTGTACACTGAATGTATTCCTTGGTAGGATCTTCAGTGTAGCAACTATAGACAGCCTGCTCATCAGTGAACAAATTATCATTTTGATTAGCTTTTACAAACATTCATCTTTTGCTGCCTCAAACATTTGAATGAAACTAGGCAACCCTTTCATTTAAATGAGCTGCTGTTGCACAGTGTACCATTAGCTTATATAAACCTGCTGCTGTAAGCATCCATTACTACAGCTTGATAGTGACATATTGATTTTCAAGATGGAACTACTTCCCTTGGGACTAGAGAGCATATGGCTGTTTGTTAGATCTGCTGGGTAAAACATGTTGATGGCTAAAAAGAAAAGGATTGAAAAAGTAGGTGTCTTAGTGATTTTATTTTATTTTTTGTAAACTATTACAATTCTTAATAACTGTGTCTTAGTAACTTCCTTTTTTTAGACCAAATGATCTTCAGACTGGGTCTTTCTGTGTTTGTTACACAAACAGAAATTCATTGGCAATGGAGTTACAATCAATAGCGAAACAAGTTAAAACAATACAATCAAGTTGAAACCATTAGATTTTGAGCTAAAAGAAAGTATAGACAAGCGGCATCAGGGACTATTGGTATATATGTGACTGAGATCATAATTAAACACCTGTTGTACAGAGCCTGGCCAGGCAGCCAGACAGCCATGCAATCTGTAAGAGTCTTTCTGTGACATACTTAATGGGCTTTACATTAGAATATAAAGCAAACTGGTTTAGCTCACACCAAAGGTCTGCACAGTGTCTATCCCAAAATAGCTACAGGGGCAGAATGTAACGGAAATGATTTTTCAAATGAAATTCCACCTTTTCCCCGGAAAATGCCTTCACACATGTATTAGATCAGCATTTGGCATATCTGAAGTTCTGTGTTTAGCAGTAGAACAAGTCAGGCTTATTGAAACATTTTAGGCTAGACATGTAAAATAAATTACATTAAGTGGCAAAGTTAAACATTTCAAAGGGATTTCAACTGAGGCACCTCAAACTCTTTTAACTTCCAACTTTTGATGCATTGATGAGTCACAATTCTCTCTATGAATACACTTGTAAACTCTGCTATATGTAAATAGTGTCTCGTTCATGGCAGATACCCAAACTGTATAAAGAAAATAAACATTTAAAAGAATGAGATGACTGCTCAGGAAAAAGTATTTGCAAATTGTAGCCTAAAATCAAAGGTTTCATCAAACAAACTGCCAAGTCATGCACTGGCTCCAGGGATGCAATATCCAGTCTCCTCAGATTTAAGTGTATACTTCTCACTACTGGGTTCAAAGCAGTTTAAAATCAATATAATGAGAGAAAGCAAAACACAGTTATCAGGCAGAAAAATGTAAAGGACCTGTTCCTGTATTGTACACATCCATCAAGTAGACTATAGGCTGTAGTGGTTAAAGTCCGAGTTCAGAAGCTCATACAATGAGAACATTTAGAATTTATTAAGTAATCCTGTCCTAGTAATCATTAAAGACAGTCAATCATTACTGAAAGGTGAGCCCTGAAAGGAACAGGAGCTTACTTATGACCACTGTAGGGAAGTGTTTCCTTTTTCTGTACCTAAATTTAGATTTGCAGCTCATAAGATTCTCACAGTAATCTGCTTTGCTTCCAAACTCCATTTTATTTCAGGGATTAGCTTAGTAGCAGCCTGAACCAGTTGCAATCCACTCTGGTCTCACTAATACTTTTAACATTTGGACCAAAAACTATTTTTACCCCAAAATGCCCCAAATCTTTTTACCTGTCTGTTCCAGAGCTTGTTTTACAAATAAAAGCTTATTTGTTTTCCAGAGCTTCTGTTTTACAAATAAGTCTTGCTTATTTGTAAAACAGAAGGAATTAGCAAAAGAAAAGCTGCAGTCATTTATGTTTTAGAGAGCCAAATATTAGCTATAAGATAAAAATACATATATAGGATGTGTTTATGTATGGGTGGACAGATCAAGAAATCACTACTCCAAGAGGCTTTAGAAGCTCTGCTCCAAGCAGAGTTCATTACAAGTGTTCAACTTGTTTGCAAAAGTAAAATACTGCATTACCATGTTTTAGTCATTTCAGCGCTTTAATGATTTCTGAGCTTCCACTTTATGGGCACTGAGAAATGAAGGCAGCTAAAGCAGTACCCAGTATTGGAGAGTGGGCACAAAGGTGGAGCAGGTACAGCAAAAGAGCAGCACACACTGAGCCCTTTGCAGGTGCCAAAATGCATGAGAGGAGAAGCAAAAACCTTGCTGTGAAAAGACAGCAGGAGCTGTATTGCTCCTCACAAATCTCTCTCACCCCATAAATCTCTTCAAAATATTCCTGTAATACCAAGTCATGAGACAGTTATGTTTCTGTACTGTTACATGAATGCTAAATCCCCCAAGCAGCAAATGAGTTCCTCGTGGGAAATACTTAGGAGCATTACAGAAAAAAAAGGTGAAATACTTGAAGCAACGGGAAATTTTTATTCATCTTGAACATGATTTAATGGATATACAGTTCTTCCTTCCTTGGAAGATGATAAATGGCCCACTGAGGTTAAGTAAATTAGACTCCATGACAAACCAAAGCTTTTCATTGCTCCTTTTCTAAAAATAAGAAAAGAAACCCCAAAAAAGTCTTTCCCACTTTAATTCAGCTCAGTACTTTGCTGGCTGGTCTGCTCACTCTATAGCAGAGTCCACTTCTGCCCGCCTCCTGCCACCATTTCCCACTTCTCCTCTCCAGCCTCCTTCTCATCCCACCACTGCTAAGCAGAGCCCAACCGCAGCATACGCAGTGGCAGTGCCCATGCACATTCAACCCATATGATTCCAGGACCTATCACAAGTCTCTACTAGGTGAAAAAATCATATTCCTAAAAGCTCTCCTTCATTAGAAACTTGAAAATGCATTTTAATCTCTTTTAACAACCAGTGGGAGTTTCTAATGAGCAGAAGTGATTGCTGGGCATGAGGTAACTGAGACAAAGTAACCTTAGCTATAAGCTTTATCCACTTGAATTCAGTGAAGGACTATCAAACTCGGTTTTTTTAACACTGTTAGACCAGCAGGTTAGGAAGCAAGCGCTCAAGTGCTCCGTGTCTCCTGAACTGTTCCTAACTAATTCTGGCACATCTTCAACTGTGAAGTTCAGAGATTTCCAAAAATACGCTGTGTGAGATGCAGCTGCCTTCGGGCAGTGGCATCTCTGGCCAGGAAGGCTGCTTTGCACTGTGCCGCGGGCACAAGGGGACAGCCGTCACCCCGGATCAGCTCGCAGGGCAGCTCTGCCATCCGAGAATAAAGCCAAGGGAGCTCATCCCCAGCATGGACAGTGGCACTGCTCTCTGCAGTGTTAGATGCTGCGGCAGCCGATAGGAAGCTATGCTGTTCTCCTGGGGACACAGGCAGTGGGAGGGATGGTCAGATTTTCCCCATCCATTCACCACACCAGTAAAATCTAGTTCCCTGTTTAGACATGGGTATGTGAAAATATGAGAAGCACAAGATCAAACCAGACTCAGGAATAATGATCATTACAGTTGCTGTAGCACTATATACAAAAATCTGCATTTAATTTTGGAAAGTAATAATAGAGAGATGCTGGAGAGAAAATGACATAAAACTGGAGATTGGAAGGATTGATTTCTCCTCTCTTATATTCAGTTCTGATGTCTAATCCACATTGTAAAGTGATAGTAGACTCCTGCTTTCCTACAAGTCTTACAGATCTTGATGCCATTTCTGTAGTTTACTCTGTGGCTCTCGCATGTAGAGCCTTCTGATATACTTAGTATTGCACAATGGGCTCATGCAGGTGTTTGGGGTTTTATGTAAAAACTCTCCACAGCAGGTAATGAAAAACTGCTTTAAAATCCAAGAAAGTATTCTAATGATAATTCTAAAAATAATATCAGCTTCTTGGATTTTATTTCAGACTTGTTCTAATACTTCTTCCAAATTTTTTCATACCTTCAAGGAAGTGATAAAGCTAATGGGCTGAAAAGGTGCAGCCTATATTCATTTACTCTACTTAAACAGGAGCATCAAATTAATTAAACACCAGTAATTAAACACCATTCCCTATTGCATACCTAAACACTTCAGCACTTTAAACCTGTCTGCTGCACGGCACACAGAGATTAGACAACCATAAAGAAAGCAAATGAACAAACCAGAAATTCTTCTTATTTTGCATATACCATATAACTGATTCTACAGTCCTTTGAAGCCTATGCGAGTTAAAACTGCCTTCAGGCATCTTATGCACCTCAAATGAAATAAAAACAAACACCACATATAAGTCTAATTAATTTTGTTAGTTTGATTTACCTGGATTGTATTTTGTAAGGATACATTTTTTAGAAAAAATAGCATCTTAAGCATTACAGAAAACACAAGCTCTTCCTGAGCATCAGTGGTGAGTCCTCCTTGGTTTCTATTTTTCTTTAACAAAAGCCCAGTCACTCCCCCCAGCTTTGCTTCTCTCTGCCCCTTTTAACTCCAACTCAAAGAACTGTGGATTAGCTAAACTTTTTCTTCTTAAGACTACAAATTCCTGAGCAGTGCAACTTCTTCTTTGTTTTATAGTAAACAACAGGCATAAGGAGATGATTTTACATGCAGATTGCACAACAGCAGTGAAGACTGCACTGCTGAACTACATTCTCATCTTTCCATCACTCTCTTCTTTCAAAGCATGCAGAGAGGATGAAATGTGGAGGTTGCTGCCTCTGGAATATGCCTTGATATTGTAAGAGGGGAAAGGAGGCAGCAGATTTCTAAGTTGTGTAATAAGGAGAGCTGGCACCAGTGACAATTGTCTGAGTAAACAATATTACAGCAAGCCTGAGGCTCACACAAAACTTGAGAACTAAATATGCTTGTTGGTTAAGTACAAGGCTGTTCAGAGCATGAGTCTATAGGAGCAAGTCAAACCCCTGCTTCTGAAGAAAGCCTTCAGCAGAACAGACATACCCATACCCATACCCATGAAGAATATATAGAGAAAGGGCTCATAGTTGGCAGCAAGTCTCTGTTATAAGCAAATCTGATTACATCTGCTTTCACTGGAGTATTCTAGCACCAGTAACGATACTGATAATAGCAGTCATGACGCGAGAAACACATAACTGGCTCCCACATCATGAAGCCCTTATTCTAGTATTACCACACTGCATCTGGATCTCTCTGCTTCTTGTCTGCATGTACTTACCACAGCAGACTGCCTTGATACATAAAAGCAGTCAGAGTGCTGCAGGGAGAAGGGGGGAGACAAATCCCTGCAATGAAAGCAGCCTCATGCAGCATTGCTGCCTGCTCTTACCAGCAACCCTACTTAGTATGGGTCTCCCAACATCACACCTGCCAAGGTAGTCCTTTCTCAGGCATCAGTACGGAAATTTACTTGAGTGCCCTTCTGGTGTGTGATTTAAGGTATCATCATTTCCTTTTGTAGGTAAAACCTGAGATTTTCATCTCCAGTTAAACTGAATGGCAAAATCCAGGGTGAATTACCAGTCTGGAAACCTCTGGGATGACGTATCCTCTAATTCACACTTCTGTCCTACTACACATGTGTTCTTTAGAGGGCAAGAATAGGCATGTGCCTGAATGTATTAAAATGCTGAGAGTGCAGCCCTATGCATTTGTACAGCTGGTGAGTCAATGGCAAAATTATAAGCTTCAGGAAAAAGCGTGCACATAAGCATGTAAATAGAGTTCTCCAAAGTCTTGGCTCTATTACTTCATTAGTACTGTGCCACTGGTGATATGTTAGTGTGCCTAGGGACTTTGCTCACTGTATTTTAGTATTTCAAATCTGATCCCTTAATACGTAATTAGGAAGGTGATGCATATTCACTGACTTCAAGGGCATAAGTCTGGATCTGCACACATTAAATTACCATTAGAACAATGGAAACATACGCACCTGCAAGAAATAAATTTAAAAGGCACTGAATTGCATTTAGCATTACTCTGAGCCCTACCTGGAGAAATCCCATCACAGAACATCCCCTTACCACCCTGAGATTATCCATGGAATAATGAACTCCCTTGCTAAGCTCTTTATTAGTAATGGGGAGAAAAACAGGCACAAATTTGGAGCACTCAAAGTATTCAAGAGACTGAAGAGACCAAATTATGAAGGAACATCAAGAAAACATGAACAAGTAAACCGAAGGATGGTCAGCAAGGCCAAAAATGATTGCAAAGCAATATAACAATAGTTCTGTGTGAGTGCTCTGTCCTCAGATGGAATAGGATTAGGATGGTGCACAAAAGTATAATTCTCTGCTACGGAGTTTCAAAATAGAAAACAAAGGCTCATAGTTAGAAAATAATTCTTCTTCCTGAAATAACAGCTCAGAAAAAAGTTTCTGTGCTTAGGACATTCATTACTGAACAAGAGAAAGCACCTAAAAAATGTGCTGGAGCAAACACTTTGTTATGAAAATGAGGTGGATTAGAGGAGTTAAGGATATCTAATATTTCCAGTTTCCAAGATTCCTACATTTACAATACATGCATTTTCATTAGAACTGGATTTTAAAATTGATTTGGTCTATTTCTTTAGATGGATGTCTCATAATGACATTTTGTGCCTGTGTGTATGTGTGCACACACACACAACAGGCTGGAGAAGTGTGTGTACATATGTACATATTAGGAAGAGAAAGATATTCAGATCTCTTTCTTACCTGAGGCAAAAATTAAGAAGTGTTCTGAATTCACATGTATCTTGAATTGATCTCTATCCTGTTGCTTGAGGGAATGAGACATAAAAACTCCAAGAAACAAAGTTACTGAAACAGAGCCAAATTCTCTGCTGGCATAGTTTCATTAGAGGTAAATGCAGCTGCCCCCACATACATAGCTGAGAAGGCCACTTGAATGACGAAAAGAGAAGAGGGAGTCAGCCTGAATGTGTGGTTTCAAACTGTATTTTTCCCTGTCAGCACAAACTATAATTGCAACATAGGGCAATTTTTATTAATTACAAACTTCGGAATTAGCTTTTAAGCATGTATTGCTCTGCATTTCATGATTTTTAAATGAGTATATTCAGGATTATTCTGATACATGTATTGACTACAAATTATGCCTTATCAAAGAATGTACTATTTTCACTTTGACTCTAGATTAATCTCTTTTTTCCCCTTCTGTAAAACTAATCTATAAAACTAAATTCACAGTCTTTGTAATTTTATAGTTGCATTTGGTGCAGTAGTTTCCTTCAAGTGATATTGTAAATTGTCCCTACAAAGAACCAAACAACAATTTAAGTAACATCATCAACATTTTAAAGGAGATATAGACCAGAGCTTAAATGCATTTCATAACATAGGCATCTCTGTATGCCTGTATACAGCATTTGGGGATCACTAGCATATAAAATGATAGATTTGCTCACTCATAGCAGGAAGAATTTAAAACCTCCAAGCACAGGAGTATCTTCTGGAAACACACCCAAATTAATTCAGTTTTGGAATTTGTGATCCAGCATAAAGCCAGGCCAAAGTGTTAGCAGTCTTCTAAAATGAGAGGTTTCCCAACATCAAGCCTTGGAGGTGCAGCACATTTTCTGATCTATGAGGCCTATTCTGTGCAGAAGACAGTCAAAGAGAAGATTCTGGGGTCAGGTGGCTAATATCCCCCTTCAGTAGGCTACTGGAATCATCTGGTGGATTTGAGGAATGGAACAGTGGCTGCCCACACCTCCAGTCTTCCACCATCCCAAAGACTGCTCCTAATGGACAGTGTTTTACAGAGCTACTAAAATAAAGTTGTAATTATGAAAACAAGAAACTACAGCTAGGACTCAGACCTAATCTGCTGCCCTTTATGCTGCTCAGTCTAGTTCAGTTCATTCTGACTTGCTTTGTTTGTATAGTGGCAGATCTTACAGAGAGGAGTGAAAAATACACTTCTCTGATTACCCCACCTTATGTCTTCTACTTACAACAGTTACTTAAGAAACATGATGACCTTTGAAGGACCCTTCCAGCCTTTACTATTCTGTGACTTTATGGTCTGGAATTAGAACTTCTGTACCTTTGCTTCCAATATAAGATGGAAGTTGAACCTTTTTCTTTTTTTATTACATACAATGCAGAAAAAAAAAAAATCTCTGCTCAGTTTTTTGAATGCAAACTATGCAAACATTTCTCTTCAGGCAATGACCCTTTGTGTGGATTCCAGGCTGATGCAGGTATCTCCCTGCAGACCTGAATAAGTCAACTAAATACCAAGATTTGTGTCCTATTATTATACTCAGAGATTCTCCCCTAGCTATTTCCAAGTAATGTTTAAAGAAATATGACTATTTTCAGCAGCATTTGTTTATTTGACAGAGTTGCTTCATCTCCCAATCTGGGCTGCCAAACACCTCTCATGGGCTCAAAAGCAAGCACAGACACCTAACACAGGCTTTGAATTCCACTCCAGGAGACAGTCATGTCATGTGTTTGCCAGACATGTATTTCAGCACATTATTCCTTTGTTGTTTTAGCCTTCACTTTGCAATATTGTTTGCATGCAGTCACTATTTAGTATGTTGTTAGTATATTCCAGCATGTACCGTATAGCAAGTAGCATCATTCATTGGTAATTTGTCTGTTAAAGTTCATCTGATATATATTAACAAAATGTTTTATGGCATTAATGTTAGAGACCTTTGTCTATGATTGTGCCACTGCATGTTAGCCATTATACAGTTTGCTAACTGAATGAGAATATCTTAAATTCTCAAATCACGGCTCATCAGTTACTACAGGTATCTGTCACTCAACTGCAATGATCCATCCTTTAACCTAGAGCTAGCAAGGCCTGGGAAAGTGTCACTATATGGGTGCTTGGGTGAGAATTTAATGTTGCTACAGAAAGCTAGTCCTATCTATCCAGACATAAAATGCATTCACTCTTGTTTTAATCTGAGCCACTAGTGCATCTACCTAAGTATACTATGAACACATATTCTTGTTCCAATACTTATTTCTTGCTCTAAGGTAAATACTTTATAGGTATATTTTTGTTTATTTAATGAGAGAGATGTGTGCTTCCAGTGGTGCTTAAGTGCATTAAAACAGCCTGGGTATGTGGCTTATTGGGTATGTAAACCAGATTGTGAAAAGCGACTGTATTCCCACCCAGTAGTTAAAGTCACAAAAGAACTATGGGAACCTTGCTATAGCCTTCATTTTTGGCTTTAGTAAAGCCAGCCCCAGTTCTTTATTTGTCAAATTATTATCTGTTACAGTTTGAACTCTCCTTAAGCTTTACTCTCCTAATTAAGTTTAATCTGCCTCTGGCTTGAAGCAAAAGACCATTGTGTGTAGGCAGTGTGAATGTGGTTTTGCAGAAAAGGAAGTCTTCTGAATGTTGGGGGCTAAAATCAATGGAAAATGGAAACCAGCCTGTTGCCCTTGTTTTTCCAGCTGTCAAATTTTACTCTAATAAAGTGGATAGTATTTCTTTATGACCCCACTAGTTTTTCCTAAGCAAACTGACAATAGCATTCACTGTTCTGTTAACTCAATCTCCATAATTTATGCTATTCTTCTGTGAGAAATACTCTGAACACGTTTGTGTAGAAAAAGGAACCTTTCAGCAATGTGTTCGGAGGCCCAAGCATCTCTTATACTTTAGTTTACTTTTTAACTTGGACAGGGGACTAGATACAGAAGGGAGCACATGTGAATCAAATTGGAGGAGACAGTATGTTCAGAATTGTCAGGGCAATGCACATGTTAGCATGGCAACATAGTATTCAATCTCTTAAACAGCTTACAAATAAGTAACAATAGATTTTATAGAAAGAAAAGGATATTAAAAAGATCAGCTCTAGGAAAACCTTCTCTAATTATAATATTTGATAGCAGACAAATTAGGGATGGGGAAGAGTACAGAAAGTAGGAACTCCTTCGCTACATAAGATGATCTACGATTTCACATAGAATCATAGAATAGTTAGGGCATCTTCATCTGTTAAACCTATAATTACACAGCGGATCACCAGATTTTTGACCTATGGTTTTGTGATGTTTGAAAACTGAATTTTGTATGCTGTAGTGAAAACTGCAACATATGTTGCACTAAGATTCAGGAGGTCTGGCTATTAACAGGAGTCAACACCAGAGTAGGAAGAAAAACTTTGCAGCTATAAAAATGTGTCTGTATTTGTAGAAAACAGTTACCCTCTCAATACTTATATGGTCCTCATAACTCAAGTATTTACAAGTCTCAGAGTCACTAATAACTTTTATTTTTCTAAAACCCCTGTGAATAAAGAGGAAGCATTATCACAAACGGCCACATATGTACTAGCACTTTAAAAAGTTTATAAACATCTCTAGGTATCTAATGTTTTATGAATCTTTGTGAGATGATTGTTTTCACTAAAGGCACTCTGAGCATTTTGGTTTTTTGATTTTGAAAAATCTTTATTTTGATTCTGCATAATCAGACTCAAGCTACCAAGACTGGCACTTGTGGTTTACTTTTTCTCTTCCTCTAATGAGTTAAGGTGCTGGGAGAAAGAGTCCTGCTCTTGGTTTGTTTCAGAAGAATCTTATTATTATCATCATAATGGAAAAAAAGGCAGGATTAATCAGTTAGGTATGAGGTATATTTAATTGACTGCAGGAGAGACAGTAATGAATTACTGCTTCCTATCCACTCCCATATTATTCCCACTGACTAATAAAAGTGGTAGCACTGCTTTGCTGAAAATCAGAGTATTTTGCATCTGATTTCACATTCTTTCCTGAACTGTAGTGCAACATTCCCTCAGTTAGGAAAATTAAACATTCTCAAATGTGACAATATTAACTAACTGTATGAGACAGCATGATTACAGAGAAGGTCAGTTTCTTTAACCTTTGTCTGAACTTGTAAATTACTGATTTCTTTTTGTGGTAGTTGCTTGACATGCCTCAGTTCAGTTGCTGCCATTTGTCATAAGACGGCAAAGTACACAATAATCTTAAATTCTGCTTCCACCAGACAAACCTCAACAAAAAACTTGGGTACAGTCGTGTGGGGTAGTGGCTAAAAAAAAAAAAAGGAAAAAACAAACCTGAAAACCAACTCTGCCTCTATAAATAATACAGAGTGGCAATTACTGCCATTGGGCAGTGAAGAAGGGACAGCAGCAAACATGTACCCTTTTCATCATTGCAAAGGGAGCAGCCAGGCCTGGCTTGAGATGTGTAAGTGCCACCCTCTTAATGCATTCCCACTTCCACAGGCTCTGAAACCTCTGATCAGGATAAATGCTTCATGCTGAAATTGGGACATAAGAAGAACTTGTAAAAACATAGAAACTGGTTCTAGTCTTTCTTGGTTTCATTCTAACTTTAACTGGAGAATTGAATACTTTCTTACAGTGAAAAAAAATCATTTAACACTGTCATATATCACTCTGCTCATAACTGCACACATTCTTTTAGGGTGGAGAGTAAGTGTAGATTTCTAATTGAAATACAGAACCCACTGGAAAACATGATCACGATTCAAAGTTCATTAACAACACTGGACTTCAGGAGTTACTCTTTGTTTTGTCTCTTTCCCCCCTACAAAACAAAATTCTTTTTAGCTGTTGTTTCCTTTTGGTTTGCCAAAACCAAATGGAAACATGTAAGGCAGAGGCTGCTACAATGCAAACTATGGATAACCCTCTGCAGACCATTCTGAAATTAAAATGCATCTGTTTGAAGTGTACGGAGTCACAAACATGAATGTATTTTTTTCTTTTATGCTTTGTACCATAAGGTTTTGGAACATACAGTCCTGTAACACAATCTTACTTTAATTTGTGTGTCACATCCATAAAATTGAACTTGGAATGAAAGCTGGAAGAAACAGCCTTTCCACATCCCTTGTCTCCTTATGAGTTTCCTTCAGTTTTGACATTTTGGCTTGCTTCTTTCTGCAGGCCCTTTCTGTCTAGACTGCCCTGGTTATGCTGGAGGAACAATTTTCAGTTCTTACAACCTTGACTTAACAGTGAAAACAAAATCACAATAAGAAACCTTGTAAGACTTATTCCTGCATTCTAGATTACCGCTGTGTGTCCCTATTTAGCCAAAACCACAGTGAGAGATTATGCTCTTTTCCCTGTGCTAAATATTAGAGTGGCATTCCTGTCATGTGGGATATGTACATGGAAGCAAAAAAAGTCTTAATCCTATAATGCCATTTACATTCATTATGGTCTACAAGCAGAGCAGCACTAAATCTGTCATTCCCTTTACCTCGCTTTCAGCCTCTTTTTTCACGTGCAGGAGACAAGGCAGAGAAGGTGTGGCAGCTGGGCAAACAGAGGCGGCATTTTTCACTATGAACTGTGACCCCCAAATCCTAAGCAATACTTGTGGAAAAGAACAATTGCTTTATACAAGAACAATCTTGTTGGTATTTTCTGGCACTCAGGAAATCATCAAAAGGATTTTTTTCCCCCCTAACTTAATTTAGAAAGAAAATAGTTTTATTTGTTCTTCAAAAAAAAAATTAAATTCCATCTTGTCTAGTCCTTTTTATCATTGGCATTTAGTACAGTAGATAACAGCTGCTGAAAGCCTTCCAATCACAGAGCTCCTGAAGTATGATAGAAATATCAAGCTAATATTTTTGATGACTTTGGGATCTGAACCCATATGCTCAGGATTAAGGCAGATCAAGTGAGAATGAATACCTCTTTACAAAGAAAATCCACCTATCCTTTACCACACAGAGAATTAATCTGTCTGCATGAAGTCTAAAGAAGTGAATTGAGATATTTTTTTCTTTTATTATTCATATACAAGCTATTTTGGTCCTATTTTGGTATTACCAAAAATGACACAATGCTTTGGCTCTTTGGCTTGGGAATTAACGCCCAAAATGTAAATTAATATGGAACTGGCAATGGATACAGAGGCTTTTCCTTTAAATTGCTTATATGAATTACAGGTAGGAATCAAAAGGTATCTCCTCAGAAAATCAAAGAGATACTGCTCTAAAAACAGCTGGCAGGTGAGTTCCTCATAATATCATGATATCCAGCCTCAAGAAATACTCAACTGCCATGGAACACCACACTCACATTTGTTCACACTCTTCAGAAAAAAACCTCTATAGTTGACTCTAACCCACTGGAACCAATGAAATCCTCCTTTTTATTCCCCAGCTGGACACTAAAACAATTTAGAAGTTATTAAGTGGATACAGAGGCAGATTTAGTCTCGATTCTGATCATACTCAGTTTTAAAGTGGCTGAATGATGAACTATTGTAATGCAAACAGAAGCAGACTTGTTCCTATAATATGCCTGGAGAGAGGTGAAGAGATGGTGAGCAATTATGGAAGTGAGCAGCTCACAATTAGAATGGAAGAATCACTTTTCAAGACAAAAAATAAGCCAAAGAACACATAAAGTTTCTGGAGCACACAGCATACACAGAGAGATGAGAGAACGGGGTTTGTTCAGTTTTAAAAAGCAAAGGAAAAGGAGATATCTTATTACTGTGTACAATGTCCTACTGGAAGCCTACTGGAACACTTACATTAAAAGGTGGGATTTCCACCCATGGAGTTATTCAAAACTGAAGTGGAAATGTGTCAAACCAACCTGATCTAATCAGACCTGCTTTGAGCAGGATGCTGGCTGGAGATCCCTTGCAACCCACAAGATTCTGTGGTTCTATGAAAGACAGGAAAAATATAGTAGTTTTGTTAAACATTGTCAGTAAGAGACCATTACTGCCTTTCAGAGAGGTAAAAGAAAGTTTCCCTAAGTCTGTATAGCTTAACAATTAATGAACTTTTAATGACCTTTTAAAATATTAAATAATATACAGTGTCAATCACATGACTCAGAAGCATATATCATATCAGTAAGTTTTCTGTGTGCTGGTTGTGCATGCATGTATGTGTGTGTGTGTGTGTACATTTATCATTAAAGAACACAGCTAAATCTCACAAACTCAACCACTGAAAAGAAAGAAAATAGCATAATTTGGGCAAATTTGGTTTGATACGCATATGAAACAGGATGTGGCCAGGTAGTTCAGAATTTTTTACTCTGGACTTTGCCATTCTAATATCATTTTTGCAAACTTTTTTTTGCTATACATCTTGCCCAGAAGTAGACACATATATCTCCACAAATACAGTATGTACTGTAGAAGTCTGCTTTATCTGTTCGATGTAACATTATACGCATGTACAGATACAAACTTTGAAATTAAACTTGAAATTAAATTTGGTTGGAAATGTGATGCTCCAGGGCAGCCTTGGTTGCAGTGATCATGAGATGGTCGAATTTGAGATCCTCAAGACAGTGACAAGAGTGTGCAGCAAACTCACTGCCCTACACTTCAGAAGCGCAGACTTTGGCCTCTTCAGGAACCTGCTTAGTAAGGTTCCATGGGATATAGCCCTAGAGGGCAGGGGGACCCAAGA
>WYDI02013072.1:0-23235 GCA_009867235.2 Psittacus erithacus | reverse complement strand
GTGTGCCTGCCCATGACAGGAGGGTTGGAACTAGATGATCTTAAGGTCCTTTCCAACCATAACTATTCTATGATTCTATGATTCTATTAATTCGTATCTTTAAGTTGAGAATTTATGGGTACTAAAATTATTTAAATATAATGAACCTATTTACATATGTGCATTTACATGTGACTTTTTAATACATATTAGCCTATCCAACAGCATTCTTATAAAAGACTAGGTCCTGAGCTCTTCTCCTAGGAACTGAAGTATGAAGAAATCTGTTTTGGCCATAAGAAATGTTATGTATTTATCTCAAATAAAAATTGCTCTAACTTGTTAAGCCACTATGCCTTAAAACATGCTCTAGGTTAATGGACAGTATAGTTACCTCTGCTAATTTCCTATTTTTGTTTAAAATTCTGTTACTGAACAAACATTTCAGCCTACACAAAGTATATATGATCTTCACCTAGCTAAAGTAATGCACATCATATCATATTTGATTGTCTTCTGTCTTGTGCTAAAACAAACCAACATGAAGAAAATTGCCTACACAACTTTTTTACGCCTTATCTCAAATCAGGCCTAGATCCTTAATAATGTTTCAGCTAGCTGGAGTAATGAAAACCTTTCTAATACCTTCTCCAGAAGCTTGTAATCTTTTGCTTTCATTTTACCCAAGAGCTTTGTACATTTCTGCCTTTTCCTAAAACACACTCTACACCAAAAAAGAAACACATATAAAAAAAAAAAAAAAAAAAGAAACCCAACCCAAAACAAAGACCTTTGAAACTGTTTTTCCCATATGCATCTTTCTACACAACACTAGGAATCAAAACACTGGCATTTTCTCCAGTGAAGAACTCTCAGTTTAAACAAGAAACAGATGGAAAAGCTACTTGAAATATAATCATTAACCTGGTAAGTGAACCACAGTGAAGTTCCTGCTTCATTTTGGTAGTTTTGGGAACACACTGGGCCAGATTGAAGCCAATTTATACCAGCTGACAATTAAGTTATGACAATTCACACTAGCTGAGGAACCAAACCAGTAAGACAATAAACATATATACGGGAAAAAACAACTATTTGTGAGAAAATTTGGCATGTCAGTATCCAAAAAGGCTGCAGTAAAATAAAAACTATTCACTAAAATTTATTTCCACAAACAGAAAATTTCTTTTAAACTTCTGAATCACTACGATCCATTTGGAATGACTGACACTTACTTGGTTCATAGTAATCCACTATAGTCACTGAAGCATCCTGGATATTTGCCACTTTGAAGTCTCTCACAGCTGGAATATCCACACAAACATGTGTTTCATTTAGCTAGAAGAATAGAAGAGAAACATCTGAGAACCCTGGTGATGGTGGTTTCATGGAAGAGGTAAGGACTTCTAGCTCAGCAGCAGTCCACTTCATTTCTAAAGACTTGGATTCAGGATGCATATAAAGATGCTCATCTCATTTGTAGTTATTTTGGCCACATTACAGACTCCTTGAAATGTCTTATATATGATTTTTAAGAGGCTTAACCTACAAACCCCCTACAAACATAACTGAGTTGTACCTATCCAGTCAGTCTTGCTAAAGAACAGTGAAACTATAAATTCAATATGAATAGCAGATGTTGATTTCCCCAAAGAATACAATCATAATGTTTTTCCAAGTTTAAACCAAACAATGGCAGAGTCAAGATTAATATCACTACAAACACATTTCTTTGTTATTTTCAACTTACTGAGTCTAAGTATAGGTTGACTTTTCCATTGTCCTTTTCCATCTTCTTAACTGTACTGTCTAATGGAATGAAATCTGGTGACACAGAGAAACCACTGAGTAAGCCAACCTCCATGAGGACCATACCACTCTTGGGAGCTGTGCCAGAACCCAAGTACCTTTTCAAAACAGAAAGAAACTTTTAGTAGGAATACAGTAGACCACTCTCTAAAGAAACTGATGATTAAATCCCAACTATGGAAGCAATACTGCTTAAGAATACTTAAGAAACAAATAGAACAAAATGCCAACAAGAAAATTTCTAACAATAAAGAAGTAATAATTGTTTTCTCTCTGGATAATTTCAATCACATATGCAGAAGCAGGTTTAACACTAAGAAAACTACAGCACATAAATGAGAGACAACACGGACACCACTAGGAGCTTTCCACTGGCATCTATAAGTGTAGATTTATATCACAAATATGCAGGGAATACTACAACTAAACACATCCTTCTACAGAAGTAATTAAGAAACCACTTAGGAATTCTTAAACTGAAATATACATTTTTCTTCCTATGGATGCATTGTTTTGCTTTTATTCATTTTTGGAGAGTGAGGTAAAAGTACACACCAAAAACTTCTTCCAAACCTTTTCATGTTTCCTTCATAGAGACTGACAGTTCCATTGACAAAATCATCATCGTATTAATTCTCAAAGCTCCAGTTTTAAAATTCAGAGTCATGTTATCATCCAGTTTTGGAAAAAGATTTAAGATGTTGAGTTCTTTCTTTTTTCCTAAGTAATATTTATTATTACATCTTCTTCCAATGTAAGAATCAGACGCTGGACTAAAATGCTTTGCTCTACGAAGCAAGCCTTATGCACTATGCTGCACAACAAAACTATCAAAATATCTGTATGGAGTTCTGTACTACACATGATACCTAAATTTTAGGTAAATTTAGTAAATGATACTGTCAATAATTGTATTGTTTTAAATAAAGCAGGTGGCAGAAGAGTTTCTTCCTGCCTTGGCATGGAGAGTAAATGATAATTGTTATACTAGAATAGAAGTGTCTCCAATTCTCTTTTTGAAGGCCTGACAGTAGCTGAAAGCAACTGAATAAAAGTGTTTCTTTGCAGAGCTAGATCGTTTAAAAAAAGGGAAGACTTGCTTTCAAAGCAATGCTGTTAAGCCTGGCAGTATGGCTCATTGAACCCAGATATGACTTTGAAAGAAGCACAGCAGAACTGCTGACTTCAGTTGGCTCATGAGATTAGAAACAAACAAAACCATCTGTTGCATGATATGCTGTGCCAAAGTAGCTGCTATTGAAAACAAATAACTGAACTGGAACTGGATGTAATTATTTCTGTATAATTACCAGTAAGAGGGGAGGAAAATACTCAAGCCGTCTAGCCAGCCTGGGGTGCTACCAAAACATCAACAGGTAACCAAACCAGCTTCATACTGTCAAAAAGTGAGTGAGATATATCCCTAGAAGTTATGAGGATCTGCCTCTCTTAACAAAGAAGAGAGAAACAGCTTTAAAGATGGCTCCTGGTATTATCTCTTCAACTCCATGGTCTCTTAAAAGTTACAAAAAAAAAAAAAATTAAAAAAATCACCATGCAAGAATGAAGACTTGCAACTTGTACCTGAAGAGAACTGAGAATGTTTTGAGTTGAATTTTATGTTTCAGTTCTTTATCAATAGAAGAACTGTATGAGACCCTCTCATAGATTACGTAAAGAGGAGAAAACACCACCAAGCTAGTGTAGGCAGAAAGCATAAACAAGAGAGCTGAGGAGAACTGTCAGCAGCCAAGTTTCCCATACCTGGGAATAGTATGCAGGTAACAAGACTGACCAGAAAAGAAACTGACAGCCCTGGGTATCTGTCTCCCAGATAATAAGTTAGCTCCTTTAACCAAGAATCAGTTTAATTTTAATGAAACATCATCTGTTCCAGTGTCATAAATGATACCCAGTTGAGATGACCGTGACCAATCATGACTAAGCTGGCTGAAAGACAGTGGCATGTTTTGTAGATTACAGAAAGAAAAAAATTGCAAAGCTGCAGCCTCCATTACCTGCTGGCTACATGCCAACAGCTGGCTAAACTGATTGAGATTTCAGCAGTCTTTCTATATTCCTACTTTGGTTTCTCTACCAGAAAGCCAGAAAGAATCATAGAATAGTTAGGGTTGGAAAGGACCTTAAGATCATCTAGTTCCAACCCTCCTGTCATGGGCAGGCACACCTCACACTAAACCATGTCACCCAAGGCTCTGTCAACTGTGAAGATTGTAAGCAGACCAACCTTAAACCAATTCAGGAATTTAATACAGATAATGTATACACTATAGAGGATATATGGGGGGGAGGGGGAAGGGAAAGGGGGAGAGAGAAAGAAGAGGATGACTAATTTCTCAAGCCAAGAAAACAGAGACAGAGTCTCAGACTGAAGAATAGAAACACAGACTTACTAGAACTTACACCAGTCCACTTTCCATAATAAGAGCTGATGAATCTGAATATTTCAAATATTCTTCTGGGGAAGTTTCATAATGTCACCAGATTTTCCCCTATCCTTTGAACACTTTGCAATTAAAACAACATCACCCTAAAGCCTTCCCAGAGTGATGGAACCATTCCTGTGTGTGTTCCTGAGCCAAAGGTCAGGAAAATCAGAATGCCCAGCCAAGACTCATCCTAGACCCATCATGTAAGCCTTTTGCATGTCAGGAGTTTGTGCTAGGCTTTGTAAAGCTGTTGACACTTCTTAGAAAACTTTAAGAGAACATACCCATTCTATTTTAAGAGCTCTCATGTATTCTAGTGCCCCTGCCCACCACCTGTGTCACTAAATTGGTTACCAGAAACACATAAAAACAGGGCTCTGTCTTTGTGCCTGCTGGCTATTTCCCAAATTCAACCAATCCTCTCTGTACTGAAATCATATTCACTGTAGCTGATTATTTGTATGTTGGTGTCACCTAGAGGCTCCATCTCCAATCACAGCTCTTTTGTGTGAGCAAAGTATAAAAATAGTATTTAAGGTTTAAATTAATATCAAAAAGAGCACGTGGAGGAAAGGAATGTAATCATGGTGGACCAGGTGGTACTTTGCAAATCTTCCATTTACAAGAAACACGTTAGAATGTCATAAGAAGAAAACTGTTTCTAGAAGAAGTATGCACAAACAGATGAATCCCAAACACAAAGAATGTAGTCATCTCAAGATCCTTCTAGATAAAAGATAGAGGATAAATTACAAATATCTGTGGAGAGATAGTGTCCTATGCAGTTTTCTGCGAAATACACAGTGCTCTTTAACTACAAAAAAAGTGCATACTGAAGAAACTGCCAGAGAACAAATGTCCTCATATATTTATTTTAAATACATATATAAGCCCTTTCACAGCAAGTAAAAGTAAGGCATCAAAGTAGTCAAAGAAACAACCTGGTTTAATGACTGGCTGATCTAGGAATATGCAATATGACTGCTCAGTGTCACCTGTTCTCATCTGATCCAAATTATACCCAGCTAACATGTGGTGGCTGTTCTGTGGCCTCTGAGATGATACTTCAGCAGCCTCAGCTCAGTTCTTAGTAGATGTTTAGTGAACAACTAACATCATCTCAGATACATACACATGCTTATTCCACAGAAAGAACAGAATTAGCCTGGCCAGAAAACACATTACCTCTTTCAAATCTAGAATGATGCTGACATATTATATTACCAAATTCGTAACTATAAGACTTATTGGTAAATGAAAGACCTCAAAAACACCTGACAATAAGACAATAACCCAGTTAAATTTATCATTATGTAAACATGGATTTTGACTCCTGCCAAAAATGTTCTGAGCAAATTTTATTAATAGAAATGACCAAAGGTTGAATGCTTCTATTTCATGGTGTTTTCAGCACTTCAGAACTTCCTTCTCTCTTTAAAAAAATAAAAAAAAAAAAAATAAAAAAAAAAAAAAAAAAGTATTTACTTCTAGATAGAAAGCAAAGCATTCCATTCATGGAAGGTAAGAGTAATGGGCAGGTGTTACAGTCTGCTATTAGAAGTTAGAATGTGGAAGACATCAGTTCAGTTTTCAAGTCTGTCCACAGTTCTCCATACAGCTAAAAAGCACTTGCACCACAGAAGCCTTTGAGTTTTTTCTCTTCTATATACCTCTCTTCTATATACCTTTGAGTTTTTTCTCTTCTATATACCTCAATACACTTCTATATACCTCAAACATTTCCTGTTACCACCATCTTTATGCATACCAGTAAAAAAATATCACCTGGACAGCAACATTTTTGCAGAAAAGATCTGTCACTCCATTTATGTACTAATGAATTTCTATTTAGTTTAACTACAACCATTTTTACAAAGTAATTCTTTTATTCTCTTTAGTTATACATTTGCATCCCATACACTAGTAAAACACATACAAACAAATTGATAAGTTAGCTCATTTTAAATAACTTAAAAGCTGCATAGACAAAAAGGTGTATCAGATGCTCCAATTTAATTACCTACCTTGTGCACACATTCAAGGTCAAATGGTTTTTATCACCTTTGTCATCCTTTACATCAACATTCAAGTCAAAGGCTTCTCGGTTTTTGGCAGATCTGAGCCTCTGATCAGTGTGCTTTGTGTTGTAAATAACATTGAGCTGTGGATTTCAAGCAGAGACATTAGATGACGTGTAAAGCAAATCTGTGTGGTTAAAACACTTTCTAACAGTGTAACACCAGAGGAGTGCTCACATGAAAGGATATGCAGCTTTGTATGACAGCTGCACGAATTCTCTGAAGGAAATATCCTTTCTGAACATTTTGTAATGCATCAGAACCAATGCAGTTAGCAGGATGCAATGGAGGTAAACACAAGGAAGCTCTAGGACAACCAGTAACTTTCTCCATATTTGTTGTCTGCTAATTTGTAATGTGTGCATCTACTTCCTGACAGTGTGAAATGAGAAGAATAAAGAAAAACTTCAGAGACTGACTCCCACTGGGTTAAAAGAGACAGGCTGCATATGAAAGCAGAGTTATAGCAAATACATAGCATACGTACAGAATTCGTCTTTAGTCTTCATGTTACAGCATTCATACACTCAAAAGAGATAAGGAAGAGCTCTGAGGAAAAGCTGAGAACAACACAATTTCCTTGCAGTTAAGTAAGCAGTTTCATCATTTGGTTCATCTGTGCAAAGACAAAGCTACAGTCTTCAGGCTGCCTTAGAGACAGAGCTGTTGCCCTTTCTGCTTAACAAGTACCAAGCTCTGCTAAGTGAGCCAAGTAAGGAAGTATGACAGGATTTCCAGTGCAGGACAGTAACATTAATACAAAATAAACTCATGTATTAGGCACACTTTGAGATTTTCCAATTCTTCTACTGTAGATATGTATAAGATGCTTGAGACAGTGGTAGATGAGTGGTAAAACCAGAAGCCCTTAAACGAGGTCTCAGTAATTAGGAGATAGCCTGATTATCTCAATATCCTATAAAATTACCAATGCTGACAGCGAAAGCAGAAATGCTGGACCTGGAATTAAGCAAGCAATGAGTACTCTCATGTTATCAGCCATCACAGAAAGTTGTGTAGTAAAAGAACAGTCTGTACTGCCCACAGATCTGAACTTCATTACGTAAAGAAGCAGCTGAAAACCGCCTTACTACCACACTGGAGGATGACAGCAATTTTTAAGAGTACCATGGGTCTAGAAAACTATGGCTATCAAGTAAGCTCGGTATTTATACCAGAAAACACAATCAAAACTATAATAAAAAGTAAAATTAGTGGGCAAATGAGTAACTATGACATGTTGGAGAACAAGCTGTTGATATAAACCCACTAGCTACCTGAACCAAATGAAAAAACTCAGTCAACAGAGCTCTGTCTCGTATAAGCTACATGAATGTTACATTGGCATGTAGCTGATTAGGACAAGTTCTAGCTAAAGGGTACTAGCTAAAACAAAAGGAACTGCCAAGGGATAAAAGGCTGTTAAAAGACAGGAACAGAGGGTGGAAAAGTTCATACATAAAAGGACTGGAGTCCTAAAGGAGTCTGTTCTAGGTGACCACCATTAAACATATCCATACATGATATATTAAAAAGGATGAACCCTGATATCATAAAGTTTGCCGATTATAACAATTTATCTGAGGTAGCAAAGACTAGAATTACTGCAAAGAGTTGCAGAATGAAAGAATTTTTACGCACATAATAATGGGTTATGCACTGTTTACTACCAAACCCGTTTAGCATTTAAGAAATGGTAAAATGCATGAAAATTCAGCCATAAATAGCTAAGTTGGAAGGAGGATACAGAATTACTTTCATGGGAAAGACAATTAGGACATAGTTGTTCATCCAACACAAGTTTAAATTATGGAATTCCTTCCCAAAAGATGCTGCAGATACTAAGCTGTACAAATGTTCAAGGGCAAAATAGACAACTTCATGGAACCGAAATTTTCTAAGCCCACAGAAAATATCTCCAGCTGAAGGTCTTGAATAATATACAGTAGAGGTAGAAGACAGTCAGGTAATATATTACATTATTTATCTTCTTATACTCTCTCCTGGGCATCCACCTCTGGCCGCTGTGGAAAACAGAATGCTGGGCTAGAATGAGCTTTGCTCTGACCCAGCACAGTCCCTCTTACACCTTTTCTCCAGATACAAGAATTAGAGGAGCAGATTCAAGGTTCTTCATACAATACACTATTAGCTGCAGAACTAAGTGCTGCAAGAAACTGTGGCTCCTGTATGTGGCAAGAGGGTATACCAGTGAGGTATCACTTCATGTTTGCCCTGTTCTAGTGGCCTTCATTGATCATCTTCTCTTCACTCCCACTATGGGATACAGGATAATGAACAATATCAGCTGTCCCAGCACATCTGCTCCAGCACACTCATGTACTTATACCCAATAAAAGACACAGAAAAAAAAGAAAATTAACTTTAAGAAAACATATTAAGGTGCTTCAGACTGATTAACACCCAAGGCAATGTTGATGGTACCTGCAGCATCCCTTTGCTGTGGCACAAATGGGACACCATCTCTTGAGAGGGGACAAAAGAACAGGTTGCTGACTCAGCACTTCACTGTGATGACTCAGAAAGCTCAATTTTTAAAATCAAATGCAAGAAACTTAGAAAACATTTACTATCAAAGAAGAGTTTATATTATTTAGCAAAATAGTGATTTTTACCAACAGAACAGTAAGTTCGCAAGCAGTTTTAATATACAAACACGTAATTCTCATGTCCCTTAGTCATCAAGATAAACCATACAGCAAGGCAGGTGGGGATCTTCTTTGACTTTGGTAGAAAAATAATTAGAAAGTGGTTCAAATATTTTCAACATACACTTTGCTTGGCTAAGGAAAAGCGAATGAAGAATGCTTCTGGAAAATCACAGTCCCTTTACACAGTTTCTGGCAGCAAATGGAAAACTGTCAGTCCAAATTTAAAGACATGACAGGGGGGTGTCCAAGTTGCAGGTTAGAAAGACAGTTACAGGCTCACAAATCTGTGCAAACAGAAGATTCTTTAATTTCTAGTTTTTGCTTTTGCTGCTATGTCTCTCACTCATACATGCACAATCTCCCTTGCTCTACCCTGCATTGCTGAATTTAGCATGCTGTAAGAGTGCAGAGCCAAATCTGTACAGGCACTTAGGACAACCATGGTGCAACAGGGAAGATTCATCCTGTACAACTGCTCTGCAGGAGAAGGCAGTACCAAGGATTAAGCCAACCTAGAAAGCCTGCCAGTTACAGACATGGAGAAAGTTTGGTAAAGACAAGCTGGCGGTGCCTCAACAATCTGTCATCACAGAAATAGAGCTGTTTTAACTTTTGCCAGAAAAACCTAATGAATGGGAATTTACTGCCAAGGCAGGATGTCTGAAACCACATACCAAACAGGTCAATCAGCTAGTATTTTCATGGAATAAGTTATCTCTGTTACGGTCTGGCTTTCCTTTCCTGATTTCTCATGACAATGAAGGAAAAATCTTTTTCGTAACAAATAATTAAAGCCTCCTTCATTATACACTCTTATTTTGGGGACAGAATGCTATTATACAGAAACTAGCATTAAATCAACAAAAATGGGCAGCTGCACTTCTTCTGAACCCTTTTAACAAGCAGCTGCTAAAGCTAAAGGCAGAACTGATCCATCCAGTCTTGTTATACTGTAACCAGTTCTGGTCAAAGGCCCAAGAGAAAACTAAAAGCTAATCTTCTGCATGACAGAGATGCTTGTAATAGTATCTGACCCAATCAATTGCACTATGTTTAAAAAACATTGCTCATTTATAACGTCTTAATCCATGTTTCTTTATCTTCTTGCTGTTCTTCAACTAGCAGCACATATGTGCTTGCCTGAGGATACAAATTCAATGAAATAATCTCCAATGTTTTTCTCTCCCTTTTTGACTCAGTATCTACTCAAACTGTAGTGGATAAGTATGTGTGCTTTTATATCAAAGTGTACCTTTTTCAGTACCATCACAATAAATAACATTTAATCCCTTGCATTTTGCTACGTCTAGTAAAAATACACCAAGTGAAAAAAAAAAGAAAAACAGTCAGTGCCTTTCAGTAAAGAGTAACAAGTGATTCCCAATTTTTTTTCCTCACTTCCTCTCTGTACATGACCAGATCATCAAGGACATCTTGTTCACCTACCCACTTTACCCATACTAATACTCCTTTAGCCTGCCCACTGTTCCCTTGTTAGTCCTGGATTTCAGCCGCATTCTTCCCTTCAGAAGGCATGGGCCATGCCAATTAGAGGCCAAGCCCATTTCACAGTGACTCAAGACAGCAGAGAATTCTGTCTTCCAAGACCTTCAGCAGGTCAACAAGGGAAGATGGCTTCTTTGACTCCTTTCTCTGGAGAGTATCTTTCATATACCGTTAACCTTACACTCATCCTCTCTTTCCCCTTGTAGAGTGAGTGTCTTAAGCCATCCATAGTGTATGCCCACATAACAAACGGATGAACTAGAAGACTTTGTCCCTAAGGCCACAAAACTACAATTAAATGTCTGCTTTTCCAATTACACTATCCAAAACGAATAATTTTCTGAGATCCTGCAGGGTCAAGTACGAATACACTGCCAACTCGCACACACAGCGAGATTTCACAAAAAATAAGGTGTTTTTTCTAAGAATCCATTGTGTTGGGAAAGCAACTTTTTCCACTAATGGACCAAATCTTGTGTTTTGTGATATTTAAATGAATTACTGTTTTGACATGCTACTTTTGCCAGAAAGTCAAATCCCAGAACAGTGAATCTCACCACTGTGCGGGCCTAAGACAATGAAACCCAGCTGAAGAAATGTGATCGCCTTGTCATATGCGATCTGATTTATTAAATGCGGCCCAGATCTTGCTTGCATCTGGGGAAAAGAGAAATCTCATTCAAATGGCATCAATGCTCTGTCTTTTAGAATACCAGACGTGCTATAAGAAGCAAAAGGAAAGAACTGATCCCAGCAAAGAAAAGGTTTGAAGAAGCTACTCCACTGTATTAAGGGGAAAATTTTGAATCAAGTCACAGCATCTCTGACCCAGGAAGCTGCAGGAAAAAAGGCGACAGAAGAAGATAATCCAGGGTTGGTCCCTGAACACCAGTTATTTGGGCGCACATTTGCATGTTCAGACAACAAACCAGGAACTTAATCTATAGTGCTACACACCCCCAAAAAGCCTTCTACCCAGAGAGTCAACTTCTGGCTATTCTGGGTGGAAGACTTCTGCTCCGTCTTCACCAGACATGCTGGTTTGGATGTGAAAGTTTCCTGCTGGCAAAAATGTAATTGGAACCAATATGCTTTCACAAAAGGCATTCCTTTCAATAAATCAGCATCTTCCAGCAAGAAACAATTTGCTGAAAAGTTTTTGATAAGCTTATCTGACAAATTAGTTGATTTAATATCAGGGAGTATTTCTCAACAGTGATTAAGTTAAGTAGCTTAACTATTCTGGAGCCCCACTTTGTTACATTCCACATACACTCACACACTGAAACCACAGATGTGTGAATGCAATCCTGCTGAGATGTTCATGCCTATCTTGGCCTGCAGGTCTGAATCTACACTATCCTCTGAAACTTTTGAACTTTGCTGTAAACTTTGTTGGCACTTCTGGAAATTAATAAACATGGGACATGATTTATGGCACTCTGAGTTTTGCAGACTGATGCTGAATGAATGAGGGGTATCTCACTGCTGTTCACAGCTGAGAGGTATCTGTGAAGGTTCTTTTTAAATGGTCTTTTATCCAAAAGCGTATTTACCATCACCATACTTCCTTGTTTCCCAGATATAAGAACACTGAAGTAAAGATCAGGTTAAAAGGAACTTGAGATGTAATCTGACCTGGTACAAAACTTCAAGATGATTAAAGTCAGCCGAAGTTCAGTTTTCTCGAGTACAACTCTAAGGACTCCAGCAGGAGCTCTGTCTGGTTTTACAGTAAGATTCAGCAATCACAAGTTTATTTATATACTTCCAATAAAATGACTTTGTCATGTTCAGAGACTAATATTTCTGTATTATCTGTAGCTTTTCAAAGGTCTTCTCTTTCACCTGTGTGGTTCTAAGGCACAATCACGCACAGAACAACAGGGAAGAAAGACCCATTCATGGCCATATCAAATGAGCTCCAATACTGTCTTCTTCACACAGGACACTTCTGATGTGGTCAGGAAAAATCTTGGAGGCAGGATTTTTTCCAGAACACAGTCTCTTATGGCTGAAGAGCAAGCAGCTGAAAAGGCTATTTATGTTTTGTTAGTTCTAAATACTGTATGTGCTTATCCCAGATTAATTTCTTTAAATATAAGTAAAGTTGTTTGAATTTCTACTACCAAAACACAGTTTTCCACAAGACAAGCAGAGAAGGGATCACTATACCACCTTCTATTCTTTGCCATGCCCCACTGCTGGCTGATGTGAAGCATCTATTACTGTTGACAGTTTGCAGGATCCTTTGACTCTAGTCTTTCACACTATTTCAGAACAGTGTAAAATTGCTGAAGAACCTGGCCGCAATACTCTTGTTGTCAGGTTTTGCACTATGGTTATATTCTACTTCAACAAAAGAAAAGTAAGTCTAATAACTAGTAGTGTAATCTAGTTCTGTATTGATCTGTGCCTTATTATGGTTTACCTCAGGTTTCCAATGAAGCATATCTACCTGGTCCACATGCTTTTTTTACTCTGTGCCTGCAGATGTGCCACTGCAGTCCTTTGCCTTGCAAATGGGCACTGCATTCCTACAGGAGGACATGGCTGCTCTGATATGGCTCTGGTCCATGGAAGTGCCCCAAAACTGTCAATCATCCAGCAGTATTTAAAAGGCCAGGCCATCGGACATAAGCAATCACATTAATACATGCATTCACACAATATTTGGTTCACAGCATTCTTCTGGTACTGATCTAACACATTTCAGAAGATTGTTCTTACTAACATGTTTAATAAACGTCCAAAATTCAGCAAGAATAACTGCACTGCATACCTGAAAGACAGCAAATCCTGTTCCATCCGCTGCCACTGTAATTGTCATTGGTTGTACAGGGTCAAGCTGAAAGAAAGATGAGTAAATCAGTATTTTCAAAGTACTTTCAGTCAGCAAACTTTACGAAATATTCCCCACTTTCTACAGTACCTCCTTGGTCTGAAGCAGAAAACGGTTTCGAGTATCAATCGAAAATACTTCTGGTATTTTCAAAGAAGGTGCTGTCACTGTTAAATCCATTTCTGTTCTGCCTGCTGTAGTTAGAGTTGCGAACAGACTCAAGGCTTGCAGAGCCACCACCGTGTCCTGTTCAGAGAAACAAATCCTTCTGTAATAAACAGTGAACTACTTGTGTATACGCTATACCCTGGGGAGCTCATGGTCTCTGCATTGTCCCATTTGTTGATTATGTTGGAGTCTTCATGCAGCCACTCCCACATCTCCATTGGGATTCCAGCACAGAAGAGGGATGGCAACACAAGCTGAACACTTGAAGCGCCTCTTCCAGGTCCTTACAATTATATTCTCATGCTTACATTTCTCACATTTATATTTCTTCCCCTGAATTCAGAAAGAGTTCAAGATGTCTAGAAAGCTATCTGCCATTGCTGAAGGTGACTTCAGATCTCTTCCACATCCTAGGCTCAAATGACTCAGAAACACAGGTGAAAATCAATAGGGCAAAGAACCACCTACAGAGAAGATAAATGATCCCCTTGTCATGCTCTAAAGCGAAAGGCTTTTCTTCACTAAGAAACATTCACAGCTAAAGCATGAGTTGAACAGCTCAGCATGACAATGCTGTGTCCAATACACAGCCTGAAAAGTTACAGAATATGGTCTCAACCCATAGTCATAGGCCTCTCTTGCCCAGCAACACAGGCTTTGCAGAACTTGCTACTCTTTCCTATGATTTAAATCTACTTTCATATATTTGCCATTTTTTGTACAACTTGTATTCCTGTAAATATTAAATATCCACGTTTTACGCCCAAACATTAAAAGCATTATAAAGCAAAATATACTAATTGCAAATTCATAATAAGCTACACCACATATACAAATTGCAGTGAGTTATGACACCCTAACTTACAAAACATCACACATGCAACTGATTACTTTCCTCCTTATTGTTTAACAATACATTACGTTTCTAATGTAATAAATTCATGGAAGAAAACACTCCCAACAATTTTTTTAAGTAATCTCAGAAGTTAACAGAAAGTATGGGGTAGTTTCCACAAAATAAAAATGCCATCCTAAGAGAAACTGGAATAACTTTGAAATCAAAACAGTTTAGACTATGGAAGAACAAAAGGATTAAATTAATTTCTTAACTTCACACTCAGGAGTAAATGGTACACTGACGGATTTTCAAGCTTTCAAGTAAAAATGGTTTCTGGAGAATACAGAAAAGCTTTTCAAACTCATATAGATCTTCAATCAGCCTCTTCAAATAATAAGCAAGAATCAACACATGAAAATATGAATGCAGTCGAACTAGGCTGGTTGCTGCATTTTATTTAGTAGAACTAATTTCTCTCAGATCAATACCAACAAACATTGGAAAATAATGAAGACAGCTGTACAGCTTGGTACCTGTACAGCTTGGTACCAAGCAGTATGATGAAATATGACATTTTATTGTGACCAGCATTTGCAATTAATTTAAAAGCTAGTTTAAACTAATGCAATCCAAATTACTATATAGACTTTTGGTATGCCAGCACATAGTACAAGATGTGGTTTCAATAACATGGAAACCTCCTGGAGATAATGAAGATATTCCAAATTTCATGGCCCATCAAAAATTTATGCAATAATGAGAACAAAGTACATTATTAAGACCTACTGCCAACAGAGGCACTAGGTTAGGACGTTTCTCTAAAACCTACTCCCATTTCTTATCTTAGTTTCAGAAGTTTGAGGACTCACATATGGAAAGAATAGAAAGAAGTTTCTCTGCTTTGAAAGGAAGCAAGCACAGATACTTGGAAAAATCCAATTTATTCTTTTTCCATGGGCATCACTTCTTCATTTAAGATATTTTGTTATTATTATTTTATATAATCAAGGTGACCTTCTAATTCTGTTTTTTATTACACATGCCAAAATAGTAAAACTGGTAGTCCAGGTTTAAGATGCCAATATCATAAAGAAGGCAAGCCTGCACATAGCCAAGGCTATTACAGCAAAACAAAATCCGGTAATTTTTATGTAAAAAAAAAAAAGTTCCCTTTTTATTTTTTTTTTTAAACATACAATGCTCATTTAGAAAGTATAACAAAGCCCCTTGAGACAACATATTACCTGAGTAGATGAAAATCCCCCAAGGTGATTTCTTTGCTGACTTAACCATTTCATAATAGGGATCCCCTCTGCTAATCTGTCTTGATGGAAGTGCGATAGCAGAGCATATGCTGCAAGTTCAATATCGATGGACCGTGGCTGCCATGAATCAGAAATTTCAGAAGCAGGTGTTATCCAGAAACGAAATTCTCCTGCAGAAGGAACCAATAACCTCAGATCCACAGAATGACATTTTTGGACTTCTCAGCAAGACTTAATTAATGCTTATTTATGGTACCTAGCCAGGTTTTTTAAAATTGTGTTAATGTTTAGGCATGTGTCACATAAAGGACTGACTTAAGCACTTCCTCAACAGTGGCTGCATCTAGATACAAAAAAGCTAGAGTCCAAATAGTCACTCCCATGGATTTCAGTGAACTTTTTACATTGACCCTTTTGCTGTCAGCCCAAAGCGCTCACATAAAGGAGCCTTTGTGAAAAGGCCATTTTGTGAAAAGGCCGGCATGCTCCTTTTTCTTCAGGACTGGAGAAGGCATCTCATGCAGCACAGCTGCTAAATAGCCTCTTTCTTGAGTGAAGCCTTCCAAAAAAGTGACATTCTCCATTCCCAAAAGTAACCATAAGAAAGTCCTAACCCAGTAAACACAGAAGGACAGAGGCTCTGTTACTAGGTTACAACATTAATTTCTTAAGATTTTTCAGGAGGACAGTTACTATTTTAAGCTCAAAACTTCAATTGCTTACATCCATGTGGTTTGTTCTTCCCCTAAAACAAAGAATAAAATTTACTCATGCCAAACTCGGAAGAGGTTAAACATAATGAGATGATGGGTCCCTCAAGAAAATGCAACAGACCTCAACACTGCGTTACAGAAAATCCCTCAACTCTTCAGTACTGATTTTAACTAATTGCTACCCAACACCCTCCTGATTGAAACCAGTTTGCAATAGCTAACCTCATCCATCTCTCTTTAACCAGCCTGATCTTAGAAGTGTACATAATAACATGGGAGAACTGACAAGTCATGTTTTTCAGCAGTATCGTGGTATTCCCATCAGGAACATGGTAATTGAGACTGAAAGGCCTAGCTTTGTTGTGAACTGTCATTCTGTTTTGGACGCTTTTCATTGACACTGTCTTGGAAGTTCTTAGCTTATTCTCTATACCATACTCAAAACAGATTTGAATTCCGAATAATGATTCTCTTCATGTCTAATTCCATGTGCAACTGCAGATATACAATAAGTATGTTTAAATTTGACAAAAGTCCACCTATACAACTGTATAAGATAGTTGTGCAGTACCTTGGTGTTCGGCTCTCTGGTTCAGTATATTCAGTGCTTCCTTTGCTTTTATACTTTTTGCCCAGGACAATGCATATGTCACAAGTGCCAAAGTGTAATTATCTGAAATGCCTTCTTCTAATTTATCTTCCAGAAAGTTTGTAGCACTCTTGATGACATAAGCATGCTGCAAATGAAGATTATATTGAAGATTGTACAGCAAGTGAAAGATTTATTGAAACATTATAATCTAAAAGAAAAACCTGTACAGAAATATTACTATTGCCAAACAACAACCCAAAAATACTGAAAATCTCTTTCAGAGTCACAGGCATGAACCTCAAAGGCAAGCCTTTTGATCTGGCACTGTTTTTTATGAATGTGAGGAATCGCAGTAAAATCAACCGGAATGACCTAACATCTTTAAGGATAGCTTCCCCCACACATTTCTTTGCAAGTTCTTGGACTAAAGCCATGACAATATTCTCACTAAAAGCAACTGCCTTCAGTTTTTTCAAAGGCACATAAAATTGAGAAGCTAAGAACACAATTTTGTATTGTCTCAGGTAGCTAAAGGAAGTTTAACAAAATCAGGATAAATCTTGTCTCTGATCAGATGTCCTTCAATTTCCTTGAACTACCAAGTATTTGCTAGGTACTATGGCAATTTATGAAGTGTTCCAGTAATTGTAAATTCTGTTTATGAATTCCAATACCTGTTTATCTGGGAAACCTAGGAGGGATGACATGATGTAAGCTGTGAGAGTGACTGGATTATTGGTGCCTCCTTGAAGATCACTGTGTAACACTTTCCCAGGCTCACGAAATTCTCCATTTAACTTCTGATGCCGAACGATCCATTTAGCTGCATCCGTGAGTACATCTTGGTCAATATCTATGAATGGACGAGCTTGAAGGAAACATCTTAATACAAAAGCTGATAACCTTGGGGGGAAAGTTAATCAAATACAACAAAATTAGCAACATATTACAGCTTCTTCTGTTTAAGATGATGTATGAATAGTGACGCATAGGCATTCTACACACACCTCCCAAGCACAGAGGAAAATACATGCCTCACCTAGACAAGCAAGTACACTAAGCTTAATCCACAAAAAAATGAAACTATGTCCTTGTTTAAAAAGATCACCTCTTTTTGCAGCTGTTATGTTTCAAAAATAAATACAGAGTATAGACTCCAATTCTGCCAACACATGTACATCTTTATTCAAATGTTGCTCTCCTACCTTCTACTGCTGGGCTAAAATGGCAAAAATCATAATTTACAAAGTAAGGCAGTTATGAGTATGATGTTAATTACCACCATTTTCCTTGTAATTGCATCATTGAAACAACCTTTGTTGTTTTACTAATAATCCCAAATTCTGCTTTGACTCCCTTCTTTGCCAAATATACATTCATGTAACCTGTCACTGCACTACTGAAGTACCAGAGTTGCCAGGTCAGATAAATGATACTCATTTTCCAATCCACCAGTACTCAGTCAAAGGCACATCCTGGTGATGTCAGTGAAAGATGCTCACTGACTCCAGAAGGAGTGCCTCAATCAGTGGCACAGTCACTGGGATGGTTCTTTTTAAAGTCAGCAGTGTGTACTGATATATGCAAGTATATTTAAACTAACTGAACCTGGGTTAGCTGAATGAAGTACTAGAACTTGTCTGTTCTCTATCTCGCTTCCACCACTACGCTTACAATGCTTCTCGGCATGAAATACAGCACTAAAAAAAGGCTTTTTCACCTCTATTTATAGTCTCCAAAAGGACGTATGAGGCAGGTCAGTAGAGCAAATTTTTAGCACCAGTAACTCTGTTCAACCCCTAGAAAATGCCTCAGTCATTCTTTAGCCTCCAGTATGGAGAGAACTGAAATCTGAAGCAATAATGATCACATAGCCCTAAATAGTTTTAGTCAACTGGAAGAATAAGTCATCTAATTATTATTCTTCATTCCTCTAAGAAACAGAAAAACTTTCAGACCAAGCTATTTCTCTGGCTGAAATAATTCATCATTCATCTTTTGCAAAATTAAAGTCTTGCCCTAATAATTGCTTTGACAGCATGTTATCCAGCAGAATGACCTTAGAATCACAATGAATGACTAATGAAAACCAGGCAGAAGGCTAGTACAGATGGAAACTTTTATCAGCTTCTCAAAAAAATTTTAGTCGCGGGGAAAATATCTAAAATACTTAAATTCCACATTGAATCTGGCAGAACTACTTACCATGTGCTCCCAGAGGGATCATCGTTTCCAAAGGCACTAAAAGAGCCATCATCTCTCTGGAAAAGCAGCTCTCTCTGGTAGCCTGAAGTGGAAAAGCAGAGACAGGTATTGAACACTTTCCTCTCATGTGGGTTTTGGTACAAACTGTCTGCTGATGTGAAGCAAGGTACTTTCTAAGGTTGAGAAGGGCAGAACTTGACCTAGTGTTTAATAAAAAGTCTCCCAAATATGTAGGAATGCAAAAACCATGCAGAAGATGATGAGAAAGCGAGCAGCAGTAACACGAAGGATCCATCTACAAAAGCAGAACCAGAAACTCCTGCTCACACTTGCAACAGTACTCCATGGCTCCAGGAGCACAGCAGCAGAGAGCAGGGAACAAAGTAGCAGCTATAGTTCAGGGCTTCATCAGTTTGGGGAGCTGGAGCTGTGCGCCTACAGAACTACTCTATCTTTCCAGCAGAAGGGAGGACAAGCAAAAATGAAGTACTTTCCAGCTGGAAGGGCAAAGTGTACAGCAAAGCTACAAATGATGCTCAAAACCAGACTCTTTCAGCAGCTTGCTTTTCCCAAATCAAAGCACTAGTTTTCTGAACAGGCATGCTGAAAGAGGTTACTCTGAAACCAGTGAAAAATATCAAAAGACCTGAATACCCTAAAATCCTGAGACGGACCCATTTAAAATGTATGTAAAGATTCTTCAGTATGCAGAACAAGCGCAGCTTTCTCCTGACTGCTGAATGTCTATAATAAAAGCACCCCAAGGGCCCACAAGCAGCTCACAACCACCAGCAGCATCCTTAACAGTTTACTTCAGTGCAGAACCAAGGTTTATTAATGTTAGAAGTTAAAAGTTTCCTACAATATGCTGTTCCCTGAAGTTTCTAAAATCTAAAACCTTCCTTCCCTTATATTTTGCTTGCCATTTGTTTAGCCATAACAATAATTGTATCTATTTATACCATTTCAGAAGACATCTTTTCTTCTTTCCCCCTACCTTGTCTTTTTCCTTGGTTATTTTGGCTATTAGAATTAAGAAAGTATATTCATTAATTTAACACCTGACAGATAAAAATACTGAATCAGCCAAGTAGAAGGAAAACTCATAGGCAACCATAAATTCCTACACAAATTAAGAAATTTATAAATATGTTCCATGATGTCCATACAACTACAAGTGCTCCCCTGCAAAATGTTCCTTGTTTTTACTGATAAAGAATTAACCACCTGCTTACATACTATTCTGTATATACTTACATAGTGAGTGAACGACAGCCTTTATTGCTGAAGAACAAATGGTCTGATACCCCAATCTAAGGTATAATGTAAGATGGAATCCTAGTCAGAGTCTGTCTATAAGTAGAAGAGATGTAAAGATACAAATCTAAATTGCTACAGTATAGCAATGCACCTTCCCATAAGAACTCTAAACCCAGTAGCACCAGGTTTAGTTTTTGTCTCTTTAGAAGAGTTTGAAATTAAAATTTCGACTTAAGTATAGGCTTCTTACAATGTATTTATCATGACAGTTGTTGATTACATGATTAAAACTGGTGAATCTTTCCTATACAGACAAATCTGGCATCTCAGTTAACGATCTGGAGCAATCAAGCACTCTTGAGTGGGAAGAATAAAGAAGGAATGAGTGGCATCACCAAGGAAAACAAAAGTCACTGTCAAATTTAAGCCTCAAAATAATGTGCTCTGAGGAACATGAATATATGTATATATACAGACTGCTTCCTCTTGAAAGATATCTGACTGTAAGGCCTGGAAACTGAGCTTTTCCTCGTTCTTAGCAGAAGGAGCAGTGCATAGCAATAAGTATTATTATCACCACCCTGTTGGTAGTGTGAAAGCACTGAACAAAGACCAGCAGTCTGCTTAACAAAGACTGCTGAGTGGCCCCCTACATAGGGAAAAAATTTATCTCATAATTTATTAAGATGGAGAGGGGTAAGAAAGATGAGCAGAACCACAGGGAGAATGGAGCGATCACTCAGCTATTTCCTACAGTCTGGTTGTTTTTTTCTTAATGCCAGCACCACTGCAGTCTCGCAAAAGTCTCTCAACACGTGTGCATCTGTCACAGGGGAGCCTGTAGAAAGGCTGGATCAAGAGATCTAGGGGCTGTGAACCACCATGTTTGTTCCAGTGGACACTCAACCAGACACGAAAAATGATACTTCAAATGTCAACACACAAGTGGAAAGGCAAGGAAAAGAAGGATCCTATTATGAAGATGTACACTAGTAGTCCCAGAGGACTGGCTGGAACCCAAGAGATGTAGGAGGCTCGCTGAACAAGGCTGAAAGAGGAGTGCATCAGGATGGAAAGGACTTCAGAAATATGTGGAAGACTAGAGGGTCTCACATTTCAAATAGCTTGGAAATACTGCTCAAACTCATGGTTTGCTTTGGGTCTAGCACTGAAGTTTTTAGGCTGACCAGGATTTTTTTTATTTCTAAAAAAAGTGATTTCAAGACAGGATTTCCCATTCTCACAACTGAAGGGTTGTTTATTTCTTTTTTTTAAGGCAACTTTTCTTTTGCTTTGCCTTTGTTCTATGTAAATAAAAACTGATAAAAGAAGAACATACAGCAGTCTCTGCTACCTGTATGATCCCTTCTTCTCACAAGCATTTAGCCTTAAAATTAATAATATTTACTTCAGATCCTGAGGTCCCTTTTTTAAATATTTACTGAATTCAAACAGGTGAAATAAAGTCCGTTTTAAATTGAACTTCATGACAATCCTTTCAAAACCACAGTTTATAAAAGTTACATCTCAAACTACAGATACAGTTCAACTTTTTAAAAAAATCAGTGCAAAAAATGAAATCAATTGTCACAATAAAGAAAAAAAACCCAGTATTTTTTAGATTGTGGCTCTTTTCTTCAGATTGCAAATATTCCAGCATACTTACTGTTTTGTCTAACAGTGTTAAAAGCATGCACCTAAATTCAAAGTCTCAGGAACAAGTTAAGTAACACGACGCTTTGTATATAAGTGACATTTAATCCTAGAATTTTCAGTTGCTTTGAAATACCTAATAAATATGTTAGTGGAAAACTTCAGAATTCTATGGTAGCAAAACTCAGGCTTCAAAGAGAGGTTCCAAACTTGTTTACAAACTTCAAAGTAGCTTTTTACATAGCACATCTCTTCCCCAACACCCTACTTTTCAACTACAGCATGTAGTAGGAAAGGTTTAAAAAAATCCTTTAACTGCTTTTGACAGAAAATTGGGATCTTGATGAAAGGAAAATTTATTTTTGAGCTGTGTCTTTTCCAAGGCAAATGCCAACAACTTAAAAAACACAAAAAAGCCAAAGACTTAGAAAGTAAACAACATTTGAAAATATCATAGTGGCTTAGTAGGGGTGTAGCTCACATGATGGTCTCATACCTCTCTATGAACCCAGCTCTTGGCATGCAGAATGACATGGGGCGAGTGATACACTGGAGTTAAGACAATGATCCAAAATGCACAGAGGAGCATAGTTCAACTATATTCTCCACATTCTGTGATGCCCTGGAGTATTTCTCAATTAAAATATTCAATAATTTCCAACTAAAATTTTCCAACTTTTGATTTCCGACACGGAGTTTACTCCTGACCAAATCTAAAACTGGGGTGGGCAAAAGCCAGCCACAAGAACAACCAACACGCCTTGACCTCTGCAAGGACATGGCAGGATAGGATGGTGTCACTGAAGGCAGATACGCACACAGGATAAATATAGTTCACTCTGTCCACTGACTAATTTTCAATCTCTGTGCCACAAGTAGAGGTCAGAATTGTTTGCTCACACATGGTTTTATCAAAGGAGAAATAACAACCAACTAGAAAATCCATATGAATTACCTTAGAACCATAGAATAGTTATGGCTGGAAAGGACCTTAAGATCATCTAGTTCCAAATCCTCTGCCATGGACAGCACCACCTCACATTAGACCATGTCACCCCCTTAAGGCTCTGTCCAACCTGGCCTTGAACATGGGCCAGGGATAGAGCATTTACAACTTCTTTGGGCAACCCATTCCAGCGCCTCACCACCCTAACAGTAAAGAACTTCTTCCTTATATCCAATCTAAACTTCCCCTGTTTAAGTTT
>WYDI02013070.1:0-18755 GCA_009867235.2 Psittacus erithacus | reverse complement strand
GACTTGTTCCAACAGTTCCATGTCCTTTTTATGTTGAGAACACCAGAACTGTACACAATACTCCAAGTGAGGTCTCATGAGAGCTCACTTGGTAAATATTATAGAGTAAACAACATCCAAAATTGTTTACTACAGAGGGCATAATTAAATTCATATTTAAATCCTGCAAGAACCAAGGAATGGTATAGTTGTGGGGAACTACCATTTCCCAGAACAAGACAGAGAAAGGGAGGTGAAATAGATTTCATTTAATCTTAACCATCAAAACTTGGGCACCTAGGTTCTCACAACAATTGATGGAGAGATCTGAGCGCTCTGTACGGCGATTCATCCCACTTGTAGCAGATACTTCTTTTAGGGTCAGGTAGATTTCCTCGAGGTTCCTTTTACCTCCCATTAAACAGAGAAGCCATGATGGCTGCCTATGACTACCATTTAGATGGCTAACATTATGTGACCCATCACCCCACTGCAGACTTTGGAGGACAGTCAGCAGCAAAGCATTTTTTCATTCCATTAAAACTACTGAGATTTGAGAGCTCTTGTACCACACTGGAATAAACTCTTACCCTCCAATTTCTCATAGCACATGCACTGGAACAAAAGGCCTTAAAGGAATACATTTTCTTGCAGGTATTACAGAATGTCACAAAAGTATGAATGCTGGCAGAAGCAGCTTCGCTTTGCATATTCACATGTGAGCAAACTCTGTTTCTCTGTTTTCAATCGTTCATCAGAAATGAGAGTGCCAAATATCTACTTTACACCAGGTCTTTGTCATGGCCTTATTACACTTTGTGTAAGTGTTAGAAAATTGCAGTAACTTCTGGGCTACGGTAAAATTACTTCTGGCTCAAGGAATACTTAACTATTTAGACACAAAAATGGAACAGCAAGAAGCTGGAGAAACAGAAACTGAATAGCTTGGAGTCTGATGAAATACAGGACACTCCAGTCTGGTTCTTGTTTTGCGGCATATATGGGGCCAGGACAGTTCAAAGAGAGCCAGACAGGATGTATGAGCAAGGCTTTGTCAGGAATCACATTTGCAAAAGTACATTATGTACCTCATGGAAAACATGGAGAGCAGGACTCTGCTCTGTGCTTGTTTGTATCTTCTAGCAGAAAGCTGACAAGAGCTGCCTCCGTCAACAAGATCAAATTGCTGTCAACAAATTGACACAACTCCTCAAGCACATTTCTGAGGATCTGATTTTGCCCACAACAGGGGCTGCTGTTATCAGAAGACAAGACCTAATGAGGACATTTTCTTTCAGTCTTATTGCACAGCAACTGAGGACACTGTGCAGTGCTACCAGTGCTCCCTATCACAGCCATCACTGAACGATGAGAGGAGATGTCTGAGCCGAGATACCTTTTCTCAGTCCTGGCCATTGGATTTGTGTGAATAATTTTCCCCTTGTGGAACAGTGTCTGCCAGCAGTGCTCTTTACCTGCTACCCAAACTCACTGAAGATAAAGTCAGTAAATACATCTTAATTTTCAAGCATCTTTGTTACCACTTACTCCAAGCAGAAGAAAATCCCTTTCTGTTCTTTATGAGACTTCAGTTTTACCAGAAGGAATGAGTATGAAAATTTCTCACAAAAAATTACAAATCAGTAATTCCCAAAGAAAACAGAAAAGTGATTTGACTGGCAACTCCCAACAAGTTCTCACTGATTTTTTTACAACCACCAAAAGATTACTGCAGACTGAGGTGAGCTGATGTACACTGTGGGAAATAAGGAATTGAAAATAACTTCCAATAAAGCACTTACATGGACCAGCCAAGGAATGTAATGAATAAAGTGCAGGAAGAATCACCTCTTCCTTCTCTGGAAACTCTTTAAATACTTTCAGTATGATCATATGATCTTTGCTTTCAACAAATTCAGTCAGCTGCTCTTCTGGAACTAAATTGAAAAGTAAGAGAGATACAACACATTTTGAGGAAATAATTCATATCCTGGTACAACATGAGAAAAGACAACTATTTTTACAGAAAGTAAGGTACTCTCCATACACAGCATCTTTCACAGTTATGACTGCTTTTACTGAAAATTGAGCTACTTTATAAAGACCTTTTTCTACCTTATACTTTATTTGACAGCCAAACAAAACACACCTTGCATTAGATTTATTATTACACTTTATGTAACTGAGTTATAACTTTTAAATGCTTTTCTATGAATCAGCATTTTACAAGAAGTCTTTTAGCCTTTTTTCATAGAATTAACTTCAGATGTTCTTCACCAAGACATTATGTAAGTGAAGGAGAGGCTAAAGCTTACAGTGAAACCAATTTGATGTAATGCTATTTTGCATACTCCATGATTTTGTTTCACTTTTCCACTTTTTTTTTTTAATAGAGTTTTTGCACAAAAACTACAGCCATGCTTTAATAATATCTTACCTACATTGTAATAACGACTTAAGATTTTTCCATCCCTGCCCTCTGTTATTTGTATTGACATAACTGTATGGCTGTGCAATGAACCAGATAACGGAAGTAATCCAGGTTGAGAAAGAACAACACATTTTAAACTTTGTAAGCAGAATCACTTTCTGAATCTGGTTCAAGCTAAAGTTAAGCAAACATTCACATTACAATAACTGACAAGGTTGCTCAGAGGCAGGAAAACATAGCAAGGGGCAGCCTAGAAAGTTGTTATGATACCATTGCCATTAAGAAGAAGATGAAGCAATCTGCAGATCCTTAAATATCAGGCACTTCTTAAAAACATGCACAGGAAAATCTAAGAAGTTCAGACTTTTATGCAGACTGAAGAGAAAATACAACAGGACGAAAGTATTTCAAGACAGCAGAAGAGGGGAAGGAATGCAGAAGATCATTGCAGGCACACAGAGAGGAAGACTTAGAAAAAGCAACATAAAATGGTGCCAGAAAGAACAAATCTGAAGAAATTGAGACTATCTTTGAAGCAAAGGAGTACAGCGGACTTGGCTGTATTTCTCAATATTTACTTTAAACCAAGAAACTCAATGCAAAGCAAGGCAGCTACAACAACAGGACTTCTGACCATTACATGCACAGTTCCTTAGAATTTTGCAGAAATTCAATATATGTTGACTTCATTTCTCAGAAGAAACACTGAAATAACACACATATTCATCTTTTAGCATTGTCAGGATAAAAAGCAGAATCACATATTTTTCTGAAGTGCAAACATTTAGCTTGAATTTAGAACTGTTTACATGTTACTAAAATTTTCCAGTCTTCAAATAAACAATCATGCATTTTGAGAATTAAAATCAAACGTAACTACTGTTTTTTCTAGTGTTATTGCATAACATTGAATCCCATCTTTTCAGTTCACTCTAGAGTCAGAAACAAAGAGGAATTTTGATTTGCATATTCATTGCTCTAATTCAGAAAAAGTGTGGTATTACTTGGAAAACCTGCTTTATGCTAACTCATTCAAAGAACAGATATAATACATAAAACTGAATTTGGAATGCAAGGAGTCATTTATTGCATTCAAATAAACATCTGCAGTCCCCTCCCATACATTTTTCTAACATAAGATTTTTCTAACTTAATAAACCACAAGATATACATGCCTTTCTCAAAAAGTTTGTGTAATGCTTTACATCCCTGTTGCTGGATCTCTTCATCTTTAGGGAAGCTGTGCATGGCACTAAATATCAGGGAAAACACATCCACTTCTTCCTCCAAGAGCAGGAAAGCAATTACATCTGAATAGCAGAAGAGATCACATGTTGCACTGATGAGTTCTCAATGTTCTTACTGAAGCAATGTACTTAACCATTAAAATCCAAAATTCTTTAACGCTGTCCTTAAAATTTACTAACAGCTGAAATCCAGGGGTTTGTATAATCCATGAGGAATTTAGCTCTCAAGGTAGCGTTTTACAATACAACTGAGATATTCAAAAACATTACTGCCAACAACATAGTTTCCACTCTTGCTCCTACTTTGCATTGCTTTGGTACTTGTCTGACCTCTCAATGATCCACTTCAACACGCTAAACTGGTATAAAATTAACCCATCAACACCCCTCTTTTTACAGACACAGCAAGCTGAAATGTTTCACTAAGAAGTAAATTTGATAGAAGAAAGAGGGCAGGACTACACTGCCTGAGGAAAACAAGAGATTTCAAATGTATATGTCAGCTATAGCCAACCCTGAAATTAGTCCATCTGTGTAATGAAACCCTGTTATCAGACTCTCAGCCATTTCTTTGGCTTGAAAATGAACTGAAAAGCCAATCTTACTGTTGCTCTTATGATATTAAAAAATCCTGAAAAACATTGTTACTCAATAACATGTGTAGGCAAAAAGATTCATATTTATGACAATTTTTCAAGCTTATAGCAGTAACAGTTGAATTCGTAACACCTGGGCAGTGTTCCAGCTGCAGCTAGGGTGGGTGGGGTTTTTTGGTTTGGGTTTTTTTTTTGTTTTGCTTTTTGTTACTATTTTTGGGGGGTTTGGTTGGTATTGGTTTCGGTTTCGTTTTTTTTAATAAGAACTTTCTAGAAGGCATTCACACTGGTCTGTCAGCTCCAGATATAGCACAATTCAAGTTTACAGACATATAGAAAGAAAGATAATACAGAGATTTTTCTGACAAGGTAAAATTTCTGATAGTTGAAAGGAGAATTAAAGTTTGGTTAATCAACTGCTGAGAAGAGTAGCAGTCAGGAATAACCTGTTATGGAATATCCAGTCAACAGTTTAGGACCCTTTATGATACCTCACAATTAAGAGAAAGAAGCTGTTGCTTACAGTTACTCACTAATGGCCAGATTTTGCTATTATTATTATTAATCACACAGTGTAGCGCTTTATAGCGAGGCCTATATTAGCCAACTTCAGCAGACAAAAAGTTAGGTGTCCAGTCTAAGCTAGTCCTCCAGACCTCTCAACAACCAAACTGGAGAAGAAAACAGGTTCAAGACATAACTGATCTTATATAGTAAACAAATTAATAGCATGAGCTATCCCCTGAGAATGCCTGTCTTGCTCTACTGCTGACAGCAGAACATGGGACAGCTGGATTGCCTTTAACTCAAGTCTAATCCTTGGTTTGTAAATAAGGCTGATTCCAGAGCCTGTTAAAGTCAATGGAAGAATTCCTAACCTAACAACAATTTGTGTTAATATTATATGCTAGCTTGACTGAAATAGCATAAGGCATAATCCCTCTGAGGTTTCTCTTTAATTTCAACAGAAGATCAAGAATCTCAGCACCATGAGGAAAGTTCTCAGTGCCTGGCAAGATTAGGTCTCTGCCAAGCAAAATAACAAGAATGTCAGAGATGACTTACTGTTTTCAAAAATACTAACCAGTACTGAAGAAAGCAAGTCAGAATGTCACCAAATTTATATTTTGGTAAGAAAAAATTATCTTTTAGTTATTTTACTTAACAACTTCACATTAAGTATTTGTGTCTATTCTAATAACAAGTTGGCAAAATTAATTGGTCATATTCTACACAGCTTTGCAATTTGAAGAATCATTTCTAGCTGGGTAAAAAAAGATGCAAAGCAGTACTCTTATTATTTCATATACAAGTACAAATGACAAGTGACTTCACAGAGTAAAACAAGACAGAAAAATCAGGTTCGACATGTACAGTCACACACTTCATACCACAGTTTTGTGTTTTAAAGGCTTAGACAAAGTAGGAAAGTAAACCACACAATACCTGACATGAGGAGTAGATTCAACGCTTTCAGTCCTATTACTGAGAGATTTATATTTCCTTTATGGACTGTAAGCATTTTAAGAATCTGTCTAAAAATTAAAAAAAAAAGAAAAAGAAAAAAGAGTTATGGCTAAAGAAATATGAACCTACACAAAATTTTATCAAACTTTTTCCTTAAAAAGAAATAGTTACAGAAATTAGCAAAAGCTTAAAAAGCCTCCCAATTTTTATTTTTTAACTTCTATTTCAGTTTATGTTTTTTTCAAGTTAGCAATAAAATAATGTTGGTATTTTACCTAGTATACGTCATTAAAAATTATGCATAATTTATTCATTTTACTTTAATTTTTAATTATTTATGTAAATTCTACAGAGGACAAGCCTCATTCAGGATGGAGTTACTCTACAGGAAGCAGGGTTGTGGAGCGCAGCAGACTGTGAACAGCCCAGCACTGTTCTGTGCATAGCAAGAGCTAAGTTACAGTGAATGATCACAATTTTGTTGGAAGAGAAGCAGCAGCTTCCCAGCGAAAGAACTTGAATAGCATCTTGAAGAACTCTACCCTATCTAAGTTACCACCATACAGCACTTGTGTGATGCTGGACAAATCACAAAAAAGAAACATTTCATAAACTGCCCATTGCAGACTCCTTACTTTCCGGGTGGCCCAACCTGAGACCTGTGAAATGCTGCATCAGAGCCAACCAAAGTTGACTTTTTAAGCAGAGAAAGTGAAAAACAATGCCAAGTACTCTGAAAAATCCAGTGCATGTATCAACCTGGGCACCCAAAAGTCAGTTGGTACTTTAAACATACTTTGCCTAAACTACATCTGTAATACAGTGATAACTAAATCCATTACACCTTCTCAATAAACAAAATTTTTAAAGCTCTAGACAATACTTCTGAACACTAAGAAAAGCTGAGAAGAGAATGAACAGGCCAGTTTTCACACAAGGTATCACTAGCATACAGTAAATAAGGCAGTGGGCCAAACACTGAAAGATGCTGAGGATAGAAAATACGCGAGCATTAATTTTGCACTGAATGAAGCATATCTCAAAGCGGGGAAAAAAATCCAGACTGTGTAATTAAAAACTAAATAAAAATGGATAGGCTTACACAAAAAAACCCCAAACAAACAAAACCCAACAAAAACAAAAAAAAAACACCACCCCCAACAACCCTAAAGAAACCTTTTTTTTTTTCATTTTCATGATTTTGGAGAACTTGATTCTGCAATCTTAATAACCTTCAAATGGGAGTCTTTGTATATATAATATCTAATAAAAATGGATTGTGCAGTAGTTTGCAATACTTTAGCGCTATTTTTGACTTCTCTCGAAAAACAAAGAGCAGCACTTAAAGTTACCTCACTGAATCTTCTGTATGCACACTTCGGACTTCAACTCTACAGACAAGGACAGATGGTGGCATTTGGGTTTTCAGTCCTGAGGCAAATTATTGTCCCAGCATACAGCCCACATGTATGGATCTAAGTAGTAAGATGATGAATCAAGGAAAAAACAAGAGCCACTCTAACCAAGCTGGTAGAGCAGCTAAACAGATACTCTTAAATCTGCTTCAACGTCCTGATTAAAGTGTTCTAGTCTTAAGCATTACTAATGCATTTTACTGTGTGGTGGCAGGTGTGTGCGCATATGCATACACGTGTAGAAACTGTATATGGGGTTTCTTTACCTCTTTACTTCGTAAGTAGCTGTGGCTTAGACTTCCTTGCTCTTTACACTCTGCACGAATGGAAAACCCCACTGAGATAACAAATGCTCTGGAGCGACTAAACATCTCTCCCTGTCTACCTTGTCAATGACTCATTATTTCTGCTGCGGGGAAGAAACACTGCTTTGGGAAGAGGGCATTTAATACAGGGTGATCTGTTTCAGGCAAATGCTGATATATAAATGATAAATATAAGACATGAGCTGACTCACTATACTGCTGGGTAAAATAATTATACACTAAAGCATGTACCATAAAAGGAGAAAATTCCCTGCATATACCCTCCCATTTCAAGTATATCCAAGAATGAAGATGTAAAATCTTCTAAAACTCATTGAGTGTATGGCAGTTTAACATAAAAGATTATGAAACATCTCATGAAGTCTCTGAGCTTGTAAAGAAGATGCAAATACACTAAAGGAATTTCCCTCCTTTCTCCTCACAGTAACAGTGACTAATTATCACACTGCCTGTCAAGAACATTGACATCAATATGAAACTACTGTTTCTAAACACAATTGTAATGTGGTCAAGTTGGCCTGTGGTTGACAGACAAGAAACAAATGCTTTTTCCCTGCTTAAGATTTCTGTTCTAAAATAAACACATGAAAGTGAAAATCTCTTGAAAAAAAAGCCCCCAAAAAAACAAATAAAAATTTTTACTCTCTACCATAACTGTCTCCTGCCTTGCTGCAAACAGCACATATTCATCATGGTGTTGATGCACAATAGTAGTCCAATCCACCTACAAGGAACCTGAAATATAATTTGGCTGGTTTGCTCTGCCTCTGGCATTGACAGAAATGTCTGAGCTTACTCCCCTACTACGAAAAAGTTTCTCCACAGCAAGAAAAACTTGCTAACACGTCAGACAGGGACACACAGTTGGCTAAAATACTGGTAGTGGAAAGGAACTGTGTACAGTAATGTTATTAACAGATTTTTTGTGAAGTTTGAGCTTGAAAAGGATGCTTTGTTCAACCGCATGCACTGTGCAGACTCTGAAGAGGCTATGGGAAAGATCAGCCCCAAAAGAGTAATTTTTCTGGGACCCAGAATGAACAGCAATAGCTCTAAGTCTCAGAATAGCTCTCAGTTAACACGTCTTTAAGCTGCCAAAGAAACCGTAACTAGCTTCTTGTTTCTTGCTCATAAAAAGCAACCAAAATCACTTTCATTTGCTAACAAAATTTGCCAATACTTCTTTTAAGGGAGTTCATTCACCTACTGACCATGTACTCTAGCCACCATAAGATGAACAAGCAAAACCCCACAAACCCAAGCTGCATCTTCATGCACATGATCTTATGACAGCAACCTTTCCAAGGAAAGGTTTGGTGAAGACTATAAAGGCAGAGACATATTCACTAGGGGAGTTAAAAGGCTGTACCTTCTTGCTGTCATTATCAGCCCTGAATGAGCAATATGACCAAAGAACACCTATCCAAGCTCTTCTTCCCCATTTGTATCCTCTACATCTACAATTACCATTTGTGCTACATGACATCTATAGAACTAACCGGTGCGGGTTTTCATCTATAGAACTAACCGGTGCGGGTTTTCATCCCATCTAACCACAGCCAACCAGAAACTAGCTGCTTAGGCTCCCTCAACAGTTAATGGACAGAGATGAGCAAGTCCAAACCACAATTTGCTCCTGGATAACTTACTAAAAAGATGGAACAGACCATGCTCTCTGCAGGTAATTGTGTCACAGGTAGCTGAGAAAACCTGGTTTAGTGCTTACTTTTTAGACAGTAAGATTAGGTATGACAAACCCCACCTCTTCTTGATCTACACTATTTTAGGCTTGTGGATAAAATTCCTTATATTTGGAAAGAAAACACGCGCACAACCATACAGGTAATACTGCATCTGCCTATTAAAATGGAAGACATTGATAATCAGAGAATCCCAGCATTGCTGAATTTGGCATGGACCTCTGGAGGTCTCCTACTTCAACTCTCCCGCTAAAAGGAGGGTCAACTACAACTGAGTGCTCGGAGCCACATCCAGTCAGGTTCTGAGTATCTATAAGGTTTGAAACTTTGCAATCTCTCACAAACTCCAAACTCTATGGGCAATGTGGTCCAGTGTTTGATCAACCTCACAACAAAAATTAAAAGAAAAAAAATCTGCTTGTTTTTTAATGTTTAAGGTGTTTTTTTATGTTTAATATGTTAATGTTTAAGGTGGTTTTTTATGTTTAATATGTTAATGTTTAATTTTCTGTATTTCAATTTTTACCCATTACTTTTCATCCTGTCACTGGGCACCACTGAGAAGAGCCTGGCTAGTCTCCTTTACTTTCTCCACCAGGTATTTGTACACACAGGTAAAATCCCTGCTTGCATGAGTCTCCCATTCTGAAGGCTGAAAAACCCCACAAAAATCTTGAACCATTTAGACGCTGATATAACAAATTTCTATAAATATATTTCACTGCACAGATATGCTGTCATGATAACCACTCATTCCAGAAGACTCTTTACATACAAAATACTTACTGGTGAACACCCAGTACTTCCCAGTCCTTCCCAACATCCTTAGGAGTTATGCTCTGTAGAGTACTTGGACAAATTTCTATTAATTTACAAAGAAGTGACCAACCCATCTGTAAAACAAAAATATAGCTATTTTAGGAGAGATATTCTATTTGAAACATCAATGTTGTCTTCTAATATTCTTGGTTTTTGCAAGAAGGCATGTTACGAAAAGTTATCTTGCTAAATCAATAAGGGAAATTTAACACAGAAGACAAATGACATAAAAAGTGAAAAGACGAAGGTAAACCAGATATGCTAATGATTCTGAATGCACTGCTTGTAGTAACACATCACTCTCAGTGTGCTTCAGCACTGCTTGAGGATGAAGGACACACAGTTAAAAGAGATGCTGACACAGATCCATAGTATGTATGTCTTTATGGGCCAGGAAAGACCACTGCACTATTACAGGTAGTCTAGCTTTATTGAAGAATGGGTGTTCCCATAAGAATCTGCCATTTAATTGTAAATTATAAGGAGAAGATACAGGTTTTTAAAGGTGTCCAATGTTTAAATGGGGATGAGATACCTAAGCAATACTATATATTTCATAATCTCGCCATCCTCAGTATTGTGTGCTTTCAAAATGTAATGAAGGCAGTGAAAGTTTTGAGATCACAAGGAAGGAAAGGTGAACTAAACCAAATATGTTTGTTATTAATAACTACCTATCCTATGCAAATTCTTTGATTTCCACACATCACTAAATAATGCAAAAACAGAAAAAATGCTCCTCTTTGGTCATCTGTATCAGATGAAGCTGATGTATTATGAAAACCTGCAGGGTGATATGACTGAATGGGCTTTAGTGAGGATGCAGTAATCAAAATCTGTACAATGGATTAACTGATGAGCAGGAAAACCTTTCTGTATTGGAAGGCAAGAAGTGAACCGAGCAATGTCAAAAGCCAAGATGACACAGATTTCACAAAAAGGAATGAAAACAAGGCATGCAGGTTCCCTTAGCCATATAAATAAAAATTAAAAAATTAAGTGGAAGTAGGTCTGTGTGCTTTAAGAATAGGGTCAACAAAGGAGACAATCTAAGTATGGCTCAAAAACTCTCTGTGTAACTAGATCAGTTTTCAGCAGGAGAGTTATGTAAAGTAAAGGGGTCAAGATAGGACAGCCAATAACAGGAATGTAAATGGCTACCTTCAAAGAGTTTAATTGCAAAGTGCATGGGAAGTGCATGATCTCTAACCCTGCAGTCTGCAAGACAAGAGACATGAAACTGCAAGTCTGATAGTGTAGGGACACCCATAGGAACAGCATAGGGTTGAATCTAAACAGCTTTCATCACAGCTTTGGGAAGTATGAAAATGATGTAGCTCCCTGGGAACCAGAATTCTGCTTTTATCTTCCATGTACTTGGTTACATGGGCTATGTTCACACTGTCTGTAGTAGTTCTGTTTCAGTTTAGATTTGCAGGGCCAAATGTTATCAGCCAATTACAACCTTAATGCCTGCAGATTGAACTTGACCACAAGCCAATTTCCATGCTCTTCTCTTCCTGGGATCACAAGCTGGCTTGCTTTACATGAGACTATTACTGCGGACACTCAGGAAGATTTAACTGGTCTGTGTCCTGACTAAACATAGGTGCAAAGAATAGTCTTAGCAACCATCAGTCCTCCCTGAGAGGAGGATATGTAACTACCTAATTTTCCATATTCCAAGCAAAACAGGTTATCAGTTAGGTACAAATTTCAAATCTGCATGGCAAAGACATTGTAGAGGTGACCACTAACTCATTCACTGTGTTTTGCTTAGATAACATTTTAAAATTCCCACTTCATGCCATCCTAACTTCTTGTAAAACTTAGAACTTGAAAACTAGCTTAATGACTTTAGAAAATTCTTTTCTGTATTAAAACTGTTTCTGATGATTTTTTTATTTCCTTTAAACATTTTTATTTTGATTGTTGTGACTCCAAGTATCAACAAACATTTATAAGAGCTGTGGATCCAGAGAAGACTCATGGAAACATCTGACTTGCTGACATGTGGTCTATTTCACAATATTAAAATCACAACCTGAGAGAACAGAAAGCTTATTATCTGTTAAATAACTATGTAAAAAAGTAAGGGTCTTTTAAATAACAGAAATCCTAAAGGCCACAAGGAAAAGAAAAAACAAACCAAACCAGTAAACAAAGACATTCTTATAAACACTCAAACAGGTCCCTACACACAGAAACAGCTGGTGGCAGCACTGAAATGCTGTTATTTTTAAATCAGACCCTTTTCATTTCTAGCATGCAATGAATTTATATTACATTAGGTCACACCTTTTACATGACACAATAAAGCTCTGCTGACTGCTCTTTACTCAAAAGTAAACATAATTTGCTCTAGAGTTTCTAAGTTGCTCCAATCATTGCCAGAGTAACTGTGGTAAGAAATACCATATTTACTTAAAGACATCTATTTTACTTTAAGGAACTACTGACTTTTCAGCCTGGTACCATCCTACTTCTAAAGAAGCTTGCAGGGTTAAGCATATTTTCTCCATACAAGCCAGTGGAACAGCAGCACAACATGATGCTTTGAAAGCAGTTAAGGAGGGGAAGGAAAGAAAATCCTCACTTCAGAGACATCTCTTTCTGTGTTTATTCTCTTATGTGAGTCAAATGTATTACAAAACCAAAAGCAGAAGAGGTTGATTAATGCATTTATTCAATGAAAATTCATTAGCAGTGTGAAAAGACTGCACTGAAATCAGCACCACATTACTCTATTGCTGCTATAAAGTGAGAATTGTGTATTCACAAAGACTGTAAATGAATCACAGTGAGTGAAGCAAGAAGACAGCTCTACCAACATATTGTGGATGCTTGTAAACATCACAACTGAATGTGAAGGAAGAGCTGCCCATGACATTTTTGTGAAGAACAGCATTTGAGCTTTGCATTGGCTATGAATTTCACACTTCAATATGTAATAATGCAAAGGAGCTCTAAAACGTCTAAACCGAAATACTGTTACAGCTGCAAGTGTAAGCAGAGAGAAGAGTAAACTCAGTTTAATATTCTACATTAAATCAGTGAGGCTCTTTAACATGGTTAAAGTGAAAATCACTATCTTCCTGGTGCACTTCCGAGACTCTTGTGCTGTCATTTCACACCTACTTCTGATTGTGGTTGGATTTTGTAATTTTTACTTCCTCATCTAAGCTTCTGGACAGTGGTTTTGCAAATTGTTATATACAAAATATGCCTTATCCTGAAAATAACTGCTTATTCTTCCTTCTGTATTCCTTAATGACCTGATAATTGAACTGTAAGATACCTTAAAACTTCAGTCTGCACAGATATGTAATCTTCAAAGGAAATCTGGGATCACTGTTGTTCCCGGATAAACACTACACAAGTACAATTTCATATTTTAATCTTCTGACCTCTAGCTAAGTTCTACTAGACAAAAGAACTCCGCCTTAAAATATATTATTGTTTAAGAGGCATTTGCAATATAGTTTGTGTTTTGTCTTCTATTTGAATTGAAAAAAAGTAAAAGAGCTTATAAACATCCTTTAAGCATAACATAGTCAGAAATTAATATATACCTGCCAGGAAGCAGCTGTTCCATATGACAAGTCTGGCAGCTGCACCATAACTACAACATCAAATTGTTCAAGGGCCACACCTAATCTAAATGGGCCAATGTTAAGTTACAGGAGCACCCAAGCAGAACCTACTCTTAGCTAAAAGAATCGCACCCCCCCTTCAAAAAAAAATAACTGGGCTAGTACAACTCTCCAGGAAAGGGCTGCATATGTATGATTTCATATTGTAAAATTCTGCTTTTCAGAAGCTTGTCTAACCATGTCATGTCAAAAATACATTAGATAACATCACGGGCAATTTAAAAGACGATGTCATACAGTGTTCACGTTACTTATTTTTTGTCTACTTCACCTTCTGCCGTTTACACAGAAATGGAACGAGTGGTACCCGCAGCAAGCTGGAACACTTGTCCCTTTAAATGCGGGCGGACACAGCGCCCTGTTACAGACCAGCAGCACTTCACGAAGAGGCCTGGACGAAAGCAAGTTAAAAAGAAACAAGCCGAGCGGCAACTTTTACTCCGGGAAAGGACCGCGGGATCGGCTCATCCCAAGGAGCAAAGCCTGAGCGGCGCGGACAGGACGCCCTTACCTGCTGCACGCCCGCCGCTCTCGGGTACAGATCCACCACCAGCAGCAGGGGCACGTGGACGTTCTTGCCGCTGAAGAGCCGGGGGGCTGTGGGGGGACAGGGACAGGCCGCGTTAGCCACCGGCGGGGCGGGGCAGGGCAGGGCCGGGCCGGGCGGCGTCCCTAGCGCCTTACCGCTCTGCCGGGTCGCCAGCTCCAGCAAGTCGCTCAGGGTCTGCACCAGAGTCTCAAGCCGCTTCCTCTCCTGGACGTTCTGGAGCCGGACGATCAGCTTCCTCAAGGCTTGTTCCTCCCTCGCAGCTGCCTCCCCCTCCTCAGAGCCGGCGCTGGCCATGGCCGACCCCTCTGCCCGCCACGGCGGGCACCTCACCCCATCCGCCGGCCACCGCGGCCCCTGGGGTGAAGCGCTGAGCGGCGCGGGCCTGTCGCGCCGCCGCGCTCCCAGTGCCTCGCAGTGCCGTCCGGCGTCACCGGGCGGTTTCGAGCCGCCCCTCCCTCCCACCGCGCTGGGAACCCAGGGAACGGTCAGCCCCCATGGGCTCACCGCCATCGCCCGTAGAGGGAGCCCGAGTCACTTAAACAAGAGGCGGACGAAGGGGGCCCGGCGCAATGGTAGAGTGCCTGTTCCGGTGATTGACAGAACAGCTGCCCAATACAGTCGCACAGCTGGAGCACAGGTTCCGCCCCGTCGTGCTTTCCGTGTTATAAAAAGGTCTGGCGGGTAAGCGGCCGGGTGAGTTGAGGGCAGCCGGAACGTTCGGGCGGGGAGCTGGGGGTAGTAGGGTATGTCGGCGGCGAGGAAGCTGTCTTCTCTTTTTGGTATTGTCGCAGAAGAGAACACACACACACATATGCATATATATATATACACACACACATGTCTAGTGCCCTACTAGGTAAGGCAGTAGAGGGGAAGCAGCTATAGGCAATGTATGTACCCCTTGTGCCCCTCCCTGGACGGGTGGAGCGCCTTCCAGCCTCATGTGGTGTTTGGGCTGTCAGTCTACATGGTGGGTCTGTGAGGGGCCAGGGGAGATGGAGGGGGAGCTCAGTTCCTACGGCTGCTGTGTCTACTGAGGTGGAGCTGTAGCTTACCTGTCTGAGGGTGGCATGTGCTCTGGCCGTGTGGGCTTAGGTCCGTGGGTTTGTTTGAAACCAATCTTTGTGGAACTTAGAAGTCAGGTTTCCTTCCAAGACTTGTAGTGAAAGAGACTCCTGTTTGGAGATAAAATGGTTCTCTTGCTGTGGTATGCATTGCTTCATTGGTGGTTGATGCAATCTTCCTGAGGCCTGGCAATATTTCTGGTACCTCTGCGCCCCTTCGAAGATAGAGGTGTGTGGGTAGGTGACTAGTAATCACTCTTCCAAATAATCCTTGATTAGAAAGGTAGGATCAGTATAATATATTACATAAAGAACTTGCATGTAATAATTAAGGGAGTAAACTCTTCAGTTGAACTGGACTTTTGTTAGACAAATATATTTTGGGAGTATGGACTTACTTTAAGCTTTTGCTGAGATTGCAGTATTTGGTTGATAGAGATACATAATGTTCATTAAATTAACTGGCTTAAAGGTCAGTAATTTATTTCTCAAAATTTAAAAAACAGTAGTTAGTAATGCCTCTGAAGCTACATGGTCTCAAAGCTTGTGTATTGCTGTCATCATCGTTCTTAGGCTTTTGTGCATAAAGGAACTATTGTGTGGCACCCCAATTACAGCCTGTTAACTAGGACTGCACTTTGTAAATGGTGAGCTAGTTTCTCCCTCTCTAAAGCACTGGAAAACAAATATGAATGTGAGGTAGTTTTATGAAGTAATGACTCATAGTTCGACATGTGTGGAATGCATTGCATCTGGACTAAACTAAAAATTACTTGAATTAAATGGATTAGTTTTGCTTGAAAGGCATCTTCCCTTTCTGCAGCAGCAGTAATTCTAGCACAAAGAAAAATTTAAAAAATTATGTTCTAGATTTAAAGCCTCATTGCTGGCTTCCTGCAGTTTTGACAAGATTCTTTTATATTGCAAATAGCATGAATGCAAATACATCTGTGAGGTTATATCAGGAATCTGCTTTCTCCAGTATCTGCAAAGCTGTAGTCATTACCAGACTTAAGCAAAAGATTTTTCAAGTAGTTCATGCAGATTGGAAATGCCTGTTGCAAGTTACTAGTGGTACTGATAGTCGTAGCAGCGCAACTTTGAAATCTTGATCTTAACCTGAATTTGTGGCTGGTTTGTGCATTTAGCAGAGCAGCTGTACTGCTGCTCTGGACTTCCTTGCATTGTGGCTTCTAGAAGAATGAAAAAATAAGAGTTATGCATTAGAGTTTCAGCAAATATAAGTGGTAAAATGTTGATTTCTTTAAAGAAAATTGAGGACCAGGCCTTTCTCCTGAATTACATTGTTTTCTGTGTGCTGGACCACTTGAGATTGTGTATATTATAGTTTCTGGTTTGCTGCTTTTAGAGCCTTTTCTGTGTTATTTTTTTGCGGTCAACTGTCCCATAGAACTGTCAGCTGCTTACCAAACTTAAGGCCAGGGTATGAGATAGATGAGTGAAAAGGGAAAGCAAACATTAGAGCTAAAATGTAACCTTGGTTTATACATTTGAACATACCTTTTCTGACTCTCGAGATCTCAATTGCAGTTTCTTCTGCATGACCTAATTAGGCATCAAGGGGTTTTTTTGTCACTCCACCTCCCTTGTTGCTGCTTAGGTTCCAGATGTCTTTCATTGTCAAGCACTTGTGTTCCCTTGAGGTTTCCTTTTCATGTATTTTATGAAATGTGCCAGATTTCTGTAGCAGCTGGCTTGTTCTTGAAGTTGGGTACTTTGGGTGTAAAAGAGTTATTTCCACTTTTTGTTTTTAATGAGATTGGTAGCTAACTACCCAGTTTGGACTGTTCTGTATTTATCCTCTTAGTCTCAGATGGGACTACTAATACCCATGAAGTAATATATAATCTCTGCTATGTGACCATCTAGACAGCTATAAAGACATAACATGACATGTGAACATAGCCGAGACTAATAAACTGTTCTGCCTGATAATGCGTAAGAGTAGACGTCTACTTCCAGCTTTTGCATTCCACTATTACAACTGAAAAATTGTATGACAGCAGAGATCCCTGGAGTTATGACACACTTATTCAAATGAACTGGGTCCTTGCTGCTTGATGGTGGCATTATTAATGGCATTCCTACTGTTTTAGGCCACCCTGCTTTTTCTTTCCTGCTGTGACATGTGAACACCTCGAGGTAATGTGGAGTCACATGGAATATTAAACAAAACTTGAAGACTGAGATTTGGCTTGTAGAGAGAATATAGAACAATGTGAATGTTTGGGTTTCACATGAATGTTTGTGTCTTTTTAACACACATAATTGGAAGTCTTTTTTTTGCCAGACTTCACTGTTAGAAATCACTAGCTTTTTTTGTAATGACTGTATGAATGCTGATGTCTGACCACATGCACTTGGGACAATCACTTCTGCTTTATGCCTTATTTCATCACATGTGTATGTAATGGGCTTTTGGCAGCAATATGCAATATAAAAACTGGTAAGTCAAATCTGTACTTACTACTTCAAGATTCCTTAGTCAGTACCAAGATGGTATCTTATGTTTTGGTTCTTGAATTTGTTTTTTTTTACATGGATGAAAGGTGTCCCTGTGGAAGGCAGAAGAGATGGGAAAAGCAAACTATACTAATGCATGAGCGTAGATGGTATTATAGACAAAAAGCCGATAATTGTATTTGGTTTGCATGGCAAGGTTTTGGTATCAGAGGGACTGCAGGGATGACTTCTGTAAGAAGCTGCTAGAAGCTTCCCCCATGTCCCATAGGGTGGTGGGATGGAGAAGAAGGCTGACCCTCTGTTATTAATCTTCATTCTAAATTTTATTGGTTTTGTGAAATCTGAGGCAGTTGGCAGTGTAAAGACAATTGCTCATATTGGTGTGTTCAACAGAACTTAAACACTGTGACCTGACTTCTTGAGATGGCTGAACTGTTACTTTTACTTCTGTTTTTGTAAGTTTACAAAAAATGATCCTGATCTTTCTTGCATGCAAAAAAACCCAAACCCCAACAAAACAATAGTTATGATGACGGTTTTGTGTTTTTACTGACCTTTCTCTGATCTTGTATTGATATTTTTCCAGTTGTGACAGCTAATTCCCACACACTTAATCTGACAATGTGGCCATGTGACTTCTGCTTTTTCACTGAGCTTAAGTTTTATCTGTTTGCAAAATGGACCTGGAAGCTGCTTCTCTTTGACCTTTGCATTTTACACACTTATTTTAGGCTTTAGCATTGTTATTTCATTGCCAAGTCAATATTCAACAGTAATTAATCTCAGAATCACAGAAGAGTTGAGGTTGGCAGTGGCATCTATTTAGTCATAGAATCATAGAATAGTTAGGGTTGGAAAGGACCTTAAGATCATCTAGTTCCAACCCCCTTGCAATGGGCAGGGACACCTCACACTAAACCATGCCACCCAAGGCTCTGTCCAACCTCGCCTTGAACACTGGCAGGGATGGAGCATTCACAACTTCCCTGGGCAACCCATTCCAGTGCCTCACCACTCTTACAGT
>WYDI02013069.1:0-18398 GCA_009867235.2 Psittacus erithacus | reverse complement strand
TCTCAGTCTCCCCTCTGGCAGGTTAAAGCCATTCCCCTTGGCCTGTCCCTACAGGCCCTTGGCCAAAGCCCCTCTCCTTCACAGGCTATTGTGCAGGTCATGCATGTGGTCCCACCACTCCGGCAGCCCTGTGCTGCTCTGCAGGTGCTTACAGAGCTGAAGGGAAAGAGCTGGTTCATGTCAAAACCTCTCTCCAGCACAAAGGCACGTTTAGGGTGTTTCTGAATAGACTTGCTGAGAACCAGTGCAGCAGGACAGCGAGCTGGCTCCCGCAGCCCCCTCACCCCCCCTGCTGTGCTACATGAGCCCCTGCACAGGTATTCAGCACCATTCTGGTTGCTTTTAACTCCTGTTCCAAGATCTGGCATTCATCCCAGATGTGTTTCCTATTGGTGATTGCACAACCCTCAGCGCAGAGCAGTGGTGGGGCAGGAAACCAGCGCAGACATCTGACCTGCTGTGAGATAGAAATCTCCCTGCTCAGTTGTTTGTTCTAAAGCTGCTTGCGTGCTGAGGGAGGTGCTTTTTCACCAATTGGCCCTTGTGTTCAGCAGTGATTTCTCATTGTAATGGACATGGATCAATGACAGGGAGGAGCAAAATGGTTCATAGGATCCTAGAATGGTTTAGGACCTTAAAGGGAGCTTAAAGCTCATCCAGTTCCAGCCACGGGCAGGGACACCTTCCACTAGGGCAGCTTGCTCCAAGCCTCTGTGTCCAACCTGGCCTTGAACACTGCCAGAGATGGGGCTTCTCTGGGCACCCTGTGCCAGCGCCTCAGCACCCTCACAGCGAAGAGCCTCTGCCTTACATTGGACCTAAAGCGCTTCCTAGGGAGCATTACCTGCGCTTCCCATAACTTTGTGAGGGTTTTCAGTGCCAGTCCTTAAAAGCCTTGAGCCAAAAGGCTGGCAAACCTGCCCAAGGAGCTGGAATCACTCTCAGCGCCTGGGAAGAGGCTGGGTCACTCCTCACCAGCAGTGGGAGAAACCTGGAAAGACTCTGGCAGCCGTGATTCCTGTAGGCAGGAAGCTGCCAAGAGCCACATTCCAGTAACCCCAGTGGCAATGCTGCAGGCCACATGGGGTGCATCCCAAAGGGGTGGTTTTGGGGGGTGAGACTTGTCCTTAGTGGATCAGGGTGGGTTTTTGTTCTTTGTGAGGACCTCCAGGCCATGTGCTGCGCTTTGGCAGGACATCAATAGGAACCTCTGCAGCCAGCTGAAAGCACATTTCGAACAGATGGGTTTGGAAGCTCCGCAAGGAAGGGAGATCTTTGCTGAAGGTGCTGTGGTTGTCTCGCTGGTGTGATCCATCCCATCTGCAACACACAACGTTGGCACAGCAATTCCACCTCCTGAGGTGGCTCTGCCCTGCTGCCAGTCCTTCTCGCTGGCAGAGGGCAAGCACAGGCGTGCTTGAGCCTCCAGCCATGGGAGTCCTGGCACCATATGCAACCACTGGCTCAGAGCTTGGATCCAATCTGGCAATGTGGAGTGTGGGATGGGAAAGGGAAGGCAAAGGTTCAGCCATCTTCTGGCTTTTGCTTTCCCTTCACTGACTTCCCAAACACTGAAACCCCAGAGCTCAGGTTCCTGCCCTCCCAAGGCACTGTCTCAGTGCACATGAAATGGGCTTTGCCCATTTAATACCTGTTTGTTGACCACACAGACTGGGCTGTGATGGTGAGGGACTTGTTCTTTCTCTGCACACCTGAGCTCTCAGTGCTGCCTTTGTCTCTTGACAATGATTCAAGCTGTTTAGTTTTGTTTCCTCCCATTTTCCTCTGTGGGAAGTGACCATATAAAATATCCTGCTTAACACGAACGCACTGCCCCTTATTCCTCCTGGATTTGAGGATGGACTTGGAGAAGAGCAGCTTCGGACAGTCTGCTCTCACCTGGTTTGGTACAATAGCATTTTCCTATTGCAGAATGCAGGGAGGCAAAAAAAGGATGGGCAGAACTTCAATGAAAAGCCTTTTAAAAGCAGAATCCTGGTTTTTAGAGGAAAAGCCATTAGATATACTTAGCTCCCGGCAAATCCATTGAGGGGATGACAGCAGCAATTCCCTGGGAGCTGAGTTATCCGAAGAATCTCAGGGTGTAGCTCTGACAGAGATAGCTGCATACTTCGGAGTCCTCTGAACAATGGATGGACCAGAGCCCTGAGGACCTGACTTTCGGAAGAGATGCTGGGCTCTGCTTTGCTCTGCTTCCTCCCGCAAGCAGCGCTCTCATAACTTGCTAACCCTGGCTAATGCTGAGCAGCTGCAGGCTCTTGCATGTGAGGGTGCTGGCAGGAGTTGTAAAAACTCAGCCTTCTTGTGCTGAGCAGCTCCTAGGTGGCCTGCACGGAACATTTGCCTAACAAATGGCTTTCAGAACACACGATAACATGCAGCAGGCCTGCAGGCGCATCTAGATAACCGCTGCCCCTCCTTGAACAGCACCACGCGAGGCTCCTTCAGCCACGCTTTGATTCTGAGCTGCCTTCGCTTGGGCCGCCCCAAGAGAGAGGAAGCAGCTACAAATCTCTTGCAAAATAATCCTGGTGTCCTGTCTTTGCGCTCCAGATGGACAAAACCACAGCGTGGTTATTATCAGGCAGATGGCTCATGGACCCATCTGTGTTCTCCCCCCGTGCTGCTTTGGTTTCTTGCTCCTTTTCCCCCATCCTGCTTCCCCGTATGTGGGAAAACCCCTCTGACCCGAAGTCTCAGGCTGCACCTAATGATGGTGTAGTCCCCACTATGACCTGCTGAGGGATAAAAGGAAGAGATGGCTTTCTGGGCAAGTCAGGTAGCTGAAGGCATCCAAACGGCCACAGTGTAAATGAGTTCACAGCACTCTGTGTACTCAGCTTGGCTGTGCTGAGAGCTGAACACGGGATCTCAGGACAGGAGCATCTCCTGTTCCTCCTGCTCTCCCCGCAAGCCCAAATGTGTTCCCAGGTGAACAAGAAAGCGTTCAGTTCCTCCCTGCTCGAGAGTCCTCTTCTGGGCTCTGGAAAGCATCCAGGGCTTAATGGGCTGTTTCCCTTCCTCTGAAGTAGGAGATAGTGTTACCAACAGGGCTGTGTCTGTTCCCTTGTCAGCCACAGGCTCGCACTGAAGTGCTCCTGCACACTGTCTCTGTCAGGTTTCGGTCGTGGTTTTTCTTTCCTACATATTTAAGCCATGTGGCTCTATTGGGAAGAGCAGCACTGTGGCGAGACAGAGGTGCTGTGTCAGGCAAAGGGGGCATTCCTGGGGTCCTTCTAATTCTTATCATAAGGTTATTGCAGTGTTGGTTTGTTGCTTGGTTCTGGAAGTGTTCTGCACTGCCTACAGCATTAAGGTTTAGCTCTTCTGGAGTCAGATAGGGCTGTGGATTTGGGGCAGCCTGCAGCAGCTCAGTGTAAGCATTTACACAGCCAAACAGTGAGTTGGCTGTACACTGTGATACTGGATAGCCTGTCTCAGAGAGGCTTGAGCAAATATGATACATCTTTGACTTTGTCCAAGCAGGATGATGAGAAGGATACCCAAGTGCTCTTTGCCTGACAAAGCTGCCTGCAGGCTCTGTTAGTTTGCCTTGATGGATTCCAACTGGCCGCGGATGGCCAGGTCCTGTCCAAGAGTTGTAACCGAAGTGAATAATGCTTTCAGAAAGAAGACGGAGTAAATCCTGCTAAATGACAAAGACAACATTCCTGCTTGAGATCCAGCAATAAATACCCTGTGTATTGATGGAGCTGTACCTGGGATAGCCTTGTTTAAAGCGGAGTAGGCTGGCTCTTTGTTAATCTTAATTAGGATCAGCAGGCAGGACGGGAGATGCTAATCACAGGGTAATTTTTACTTGGAATCCCGAAGAATGGATTCTCAGGGGGCACTATCCAGGTGCAGAGCACTTGTAGGGCTATCAGGGGGCTGTGGTGTTGGTCTTGTATTGCCTGACTTCAGTTTGGTTATCACATTCCTCCAACTACAAATGACTTAGCCCGGGCTATGTCAGCTGCACTTACTGTCTTCAAGTGAAACTGCAGCAACTGACACTAAAACACGAGCTGCACCTCAAACAGCAGTGCCAATGAGCTCTCTTATTCTTCTCTATGCGTTGCCATTATGGGCTGCACTGCATTGCACTGCAGTAATATTCCCAGAGCTCTCTGGACACAGGAGGCTTTTGATGTCTTTGATCAGAACTACGTGGGGTGGGGGAAGAGGAGAAGCAGCACACGTGGCTCGAAATGGCTGTATTCAGACATGCTGCATTCACGGCAGTGCAATGCGTCTCAGCGCTCCTCTCTGCATGTTCCTTCTAGGCACAGCAGGGAAAAGAAGAGGCTTTTCTGCAGGGTTTAGGTTTCCTACCTGGATTTTCATCTTCTGTTTATATCCTAATATAAGGCAGAACAATGTTCTCGAAGACCAAAGCTCTCTGAGTTAGTTTGATGCCTGGAAGCTGTTTCTGAGAAACTTAAACCGCTGAAGTGGGAGTCACTTGTTAACCAAGTAATTAACTCAATGGAAAAATCATTGCATTTGAGAGCTGATTTGCATCCAGCAATTGTAATTTCATGCTGGTTATGTTCTGGAGGATGCTTAATCCTACCCTGTTTGGAGCTGGTAATTGAACATATTGCTTTCTCACTTCAGAAGCCTCTCGGCTGCTGTCACTACACAAAACATCTCTGGCCTTTTAGCAGAAGTTAGGAGCTTGTTTCTGCCAGAGAGCAAAGCAATGTGACTATAAATAAGTGAACAAACCTTGGGAAGCCAGAGCACTTCTGGAGTTTATTATCAAGTAAGGGATGCTGTCACACCGAAGTCCAGTCCAAAGCCACAGAATTATTGCAGGCCTTGACATGGCAGAACTATTTCATGCCTGACTATTGATAAACAAGACAGTGTGTTCTGAGCCTTTCATCTGTTGAAAACTCTCCCATTAAGCCCTATCCAAGGGAAGGAATGCCTTCTGGGTTTGCGCTTCTGACTTGTTCCCCTTCCTTCCCCCTCCCCTTAATAGCCTTAACTGCAGTTGTAGATTGCCCTCAGTGGGAGAACACATTCTCTAAACAAGCCTGGAGAGAATCCTGCAGAGTATGAATTGAGATAAAGGATGTAATGCGTTACAGCTTGACAGAGGACACCGAGTCCTGAAGTGTCTCCAAGAGGCAAAGAAGTACTCTTTCAAAACCAGCCCTCCTGACCCCTATTCCCAAAGGGCTCCTAAAGAAATGGATCTGCTTGAGCTGGAATGTTTGGCCAGGCTGCTCAGGCTCCTAAACATAGCTGGGAGTATGTAATCCATCTGTTACATTTGGCTGCGCTTCCCACTTGGCTACATGGCACAGAAACTTCAGTATTCCAGCTGGGCCTATATATTCCATTTGGACACACTTTGTCCAGCAGCAACACCAGGATAGCACTGATTTCCTCCAAGAACACCAGTCATTTCTCTACTAAGAGGCAGTAGGCAGAGGAGTGAATTATAGCTATCTAGCAGGGAGAGAAGTGTTCTTGTGGACAGTTGCTGTGCATGTAACTGGTTTCATGTGTGCTTCACCTTCAGTTACAAGAACTGAAGCTAAGAGAGTGCAGGAAAACAGAATTTCCATGGGAAAATTGCTAGGAAACTTTATGAAATTCCACTAATTTAGTAACACTGATTGCAAATGGCTTTTCTTAAGGATCCCTGTAGCCCTGAACTGATGTAAAGCACGAGCTGAGCTGCAGGAGAATTCTGCTTTTCTTAAAGAAGTAGGAATTCCTGCCCTGGAATGCAGTCTGGGCACTGGAAGCTGCTTGACCAGAGACCTTTGGTTACCCTGCAAGCACACCTCGAGCTGTCCACACTGAGAACTCTGTAATCCAGTGTGCTGGTGTCTCGAGTGTGATGAGTCCAGTTTCTTGAGGCAGAAGCACACAAGATCTTGCTCTTGCTCTCAGGAAAGCTGCTCGGCAGGTTGGAAACGAAGCAGTGTCACTGCCTGCAGTCCACTTCTGACAAGAAATGGCAGTTTCAACACTGGAGGTGCAGATTTCAAGCTGGTTTATGTAATAGTCATGGCTATATAAAAGATAACCTCAAAGATTTCTTCTTTCTAGGAACTCCAGCAGCTCAGCAAGCAATACAGCAATATCAAGCTCCTCCAACTGGGTGAGTAAATAGCTTATATACCATTATATTCAACTGAGTCAGGTGAGTGCACCTGAAGGAACTGGTCTCCTGGGTGATGAGTAGCTGTACATGACCTCCAGCCACTGAAAACCATCACCCTCATCTTAAGGTAACATAATCTATGTGAAGTCCTCCATGCGTTGTCGTCTCAGTGCGCTGCCTAAATGTCCCTGTTCAGACTAATGCCTTAGCTTTGGTTTAGCACGTGTTGTACAGTGACAAACCGCATTTGAACCACGCGCTGTGGCTGTTCTTGGCTCCTCTGTGCAGATGTGGTCTGTGAAAACAGCATCAAGAAAGTAGTCAAGGAAGTGGAGGAGATTGTGGGTGACAAAGGCCTGAACTGCCTCATTAACAACGCTGGCATCAATGTGCTTGCTTCCTTGGAAGAGGTCACAGCAGAGACAATGCTCACCATTTATGAAACCAATACAGTTGCCCAGCTGATGGTCACCAAGGTAAGAATTGGGAGGCATGTGCTTAATCTATGGTACTGTAAGAGGCTTTTCCCTATGTACTGAACGCATTTATCACCCTGGGAGTGCACAGACACAGTTCTGATATCAAACTGTGTGCCTAGAGAGCAGCAAGAGATCATTTTATTAAGGCTCTTTCAATTTAAATCCACCTGGTATAAGGTCACTTCAGTGGATTGGTTGGGTTAGGAGGTGGGCAGAAGAGACTGAAGGTCCTTGCTACCTACAGCTGGCTGTTATAGACAGGTTTCCTATAGTCAGCTTGTGTGGGGAGCCATCACCCTTCTCCACAGAGCAGAACCTGCGAGTCCAGGTTGCCTTGGCCAAGGGCAAGCTGACCAAGCTCAAACAAACTCTTGCTTCCACAGGCATTTCTCCCTCTTCTGAGGAAGGCAGCCCAGCTGAGCACAGGAATGGGCTGCCACAGAGCTGCTATTATCAATATGTCCTCCCTTGCTGCCTCCATGCAACTCGTCCAGGCAAATGAGATGTTCCTCAAGGTCTACCCCTACAGGATAGCAAAGGTTTGTGGGCTGTGCTCACGGGGTGAGTTAAAGACCACTCTGAGCTTAGGATGATGAGGTGAGGTGTGCAGCACCTCTTGGACAGGATTTCACAGGAACTTCTTCATGTGGGTGGAAATGGGAAAACCATACATCTGGAGCGAGCATGCCAGCTTCTTAAGAACAGGCTCCAAATGCTCCGTCATGACTCCGGTACAGATCCATTTCAGAGGGACTTGGCATTCGGGGAAGTAGTGATGCCATCAGGTGTGTAACCTATTAGTTGGGTTCCTGTCCAGTCCAAGCAAGATAGCAAGCATGGAACTCGACAAAAGGTGTGCTGAGCTGTACCTGGCAACGCTTGCTAAGGAGAGGTGGAGTTTTGAGGTTTGTCACATCCAGAGTTTGTACAAATAGTCAAGATGAGGCGTGCAGTTTCTCCTACACCACCTCCTCATAAGCTGTTAGTGTGCTTGTTTTCCCTGTTCAGAAGTAAAACCCGGAATGTTTGTGTAGTGATTACTGCAGAAAAAACAGAGTCCTTATGTCAATATTATTTTCTCCACAGCTCCTTAGCAGTTTCACGTGGTACTTTATCTTCCATCATAACTTAGTTTCATCTTTGGGCAGGAAGCTAATGGTGATAGAGCTTTCATAATGCTTCTCTGAAAAGGCATCTCTGAGAATGAATCCCCACTAAGCCTGGATAAGTTACTGTGATGCTGTTACTGCCCCTTCCTTTGGCAGCATGGTGGAAGGGAGGTGACAATTAGCTTGGCTTAAGGTCTTGCTCAAGCTTTGCAAAGCTAGCACACTGATCGATGGTTTCCACTCCCATAGACTGCACTGAACATGATCACCAGGTGTCTCGCTGCAGACTTGAAATCGGATGGAATTCTTTGTATTTCTTTGCATCCAGGCTGGCTTCAGACAGACATGGGTGGAAACATGGTAAGTGACATCTGAAATGTGACGGTGTGACTCCCTTGTTGTCCCAACCCTTGAGCAAGAGCCCTCTGCACAGTATACACTTCCATGTGCTGCAGAGGCACGTGCGAAACATGAAAATACATCCTCCTTGATTCTAGTAACTCCTTAAATGCCATTGATTCTCTTCTATAAGATATTCCCTGTAATGATCTAACCTGATTTGCTGTAGGCTCCCATGCAGGTGCAAGAGGCTATCCCTGGTATCCTCTCTGTTCTGGATCGTCTTGGTGAAAAGGAGAATGGTTCCTTCCTGGACTGGCAAGGGGAAACGCTACCATGGTAGAAGTGCACAGCACACTACAGGAACAGCACATCAGTCACTGTTTAACTGTGCCAATATTGTCTGTGTCCCTAGGGTTTTCTTCTACACTAGTTGAAATAGCCAGTTTGATACCAGCCTCTTTCTAGGTGTATGTGGGAAGTGAGGTGGCTGACTCTTCTACTTGGTATTGCTACTGCTCTGTTCTAATGCTTCCTGCAAATACTACTGTGCTCTTAGTGATGGAACCATCTAAAATAGATTGAAGATAAAGCAAGTTAGAGCCAGCGGCTGGTTCCTCATCACTTCCAAAACCAAACTCTTTGCAGAAGTAAATGACCTGACCTCAGAGTAAGGCCAGTGTATGCTGTCAGATTCCAGCCTGCTGGAGACACGGCTCTGGGAAAGGTTCTTTGGTTTCCTTCAGTCCTAAGTGAGCCAAGGCTGCAGTTGCCCAGCTCTAAGATACATGGATTTGGTACTTCTATAAACTCCTCAGCAACCTCTGCGTGTCCCCAGGTTGACAGCACACACCAGGCCCTTGCTTTGTTCCCAGAGGGTGACTAACATCCTGATGTGGGGGTGGGAATGCTGTTTTGTACATAAACTTCTGAAGTGTCTTCAATAAAGTCCTGTTTAAACAAACAGCCTGTTTACTGAACCACTTCATTTGTCTGTACATAGGTTTCTGTGCCCTGACCAGAGAAACGTGCATTGCAGGAAGAAACTCTAACCCTTGGGGCTCGATGGGTTTAACGTGGTGGGGTGTACCTGGAGCTGAGGCAGACCCTTGTTCCTAAAGGCAGCCGGTGAACAAGCGCTCTGTGTTCTGGCTGGGAGTAAGGTAGAAAAGCAAAAACTTCTTTGAAGTCTGGAGCTGGCTTCAGCACCGCTCGCCCCTGCCAGCTGATGAGGCACTTTCATGCTGCGCCAAGGCGGTGGGTTCTGTACCGGTAAGAGAAGACAAACAGCAGCCAGGTAAGTGGGAGAGACAGGCGTGGCTGTTCCTGGACAGCAGCCACCCTCAGAGCGGCGCTGGGATGCGGCTGAGGGTGTGGATGGAGCGGTGTCTGCCTGCATGCCGTGATGCCCGGGCTCATAGGGAGACGAAGCCTCGCTCACCACTGCTTGTCACACCACGCTCCTGCGCTGATCCGGCTTCAGTGATGAGCGGGTGAGCAAAGCGCAGTGCTATCAACTGCCAGCCATTGACTCTCCATGGCGAGGGGTGCCTGCGGGACCAGCGCGAACCCGAAACGCAAGGGGCAAGCTCTGTTTGAGCTGACTGAAGCATTTAGTTTGAACTGCACGTAGAAAAGGAGTCACCACAGAATCCCACAGTGATTCGGGTTAAAGGGACCCTAAAGCTCCTCCAGCTCCAACCCATTGCCATGAACAGGGACACCTTCCACGAGCGCAGCTTGCTCCAAGCCCCTGTGTCCAACCTGCCCCAGGGATGGGGCAGCCACAGCTTCTCCGGGCACCCTGTGCCAGCACCTCAGCACCCTCCCAGGGAAGAGCTTCTGCCTAAGAGCTCATCTCAGTCTCCCCTCTGGCAGGGTAAAGCCATTCCCTGTGTGTTATCACTACCTGCCTGCTCCAGGTTTCTCACAGCCCCTTTACGCACTGGAAGCCTGTTCTATCATCCCGCTGGAGCCGTCCCCAGGCCCCCACAGCGCTTCCCGCAGCGGGCTGCGAGCAATGCGGGCAGAAGCACGCCTTGCTCCATGACTCAGGCGGGGGGGAGCCGGTGACAAGAGCCGGCGGCGGGGAACGCCAGCACCTTTCAAGCGCTTCCCCAGGGCTCCTGCCTGTTGTAAGGGCAGGGGGCTGAGGCGGGCTGAGACACGGCCCCGCTCCAGCACCCTCCTCAGCCCCAGCGCTGCCGGCGAAGCAGCGAGCACGGAGCCCGTCCCCCTTCACCCCTCCGCCCCGCTCAGCGGCCGCCATGTCCCGAGCGCGGCCCCTCAGCGCCTGCGCGGCTGCGGGCGGAAGTTCCGGGGCAGAGGCGGGTGGGCTGGTGAGCGATGGCGGCCGCCGGCTGAGGGGGAGCGGGGCTGAGGCCGGGCTGAGGCGGGGGGGATGCGGCCTGCCGCGGTTAGGCCGCGGGGCTGCACCTCACGGCCGCACCTCACGGCCTGAGAGCAGCGGGCGCTTCGTTTCCCCTCCGTTTTCTGGTCTGGAAGCGACGTTTCCGCCCCGAGCTGGTGTTTGCGCCCCGAGCTGTGTGGCTTGCGGCTGAAGTGACCTTGGTTTTGAGCCTAGAGCAGCCGAAGCTTTGTTAATCACGTCTGCAGCTCGGCTGTAGCGGTGCTGGTGGGTCAGGCCTCTGCAGAGTGTGTTGGTAAAGTGAGGAGGGGGCTGAAGGTGCCTCAGGCCGTCATTTGTGGGGTAGGAGAGAAAAGCTTTTGAAATGTATTTACCTCGTTGAATAAATGTTCTTGTTTTAACAGTCATTGCTGCCTCTGGCAGGGAGCGAAGTGAAACAGCATGTTAATAGCACAAGCGGCTGCCCGGTTTCTGAGGGCTTCACGAGTTGCAGGTACAGGGATATTGTGTATTATGCAGGTTCATGTGCTTTGCTCTGTTTATTTGTTGGTTGCTTTGTGTTTGCTCCCGGAAATTCCTTTCCCAGCAAGCAGTGAGGCTGTTGATGCTAATGCTTGTCGGCTGTTGTCATGTCTCTGATCTGTCAGTATTGTGTAGCTCTGATTTGACTTCTTTTGAGCTTAGGAGGTGATTGTGCAGCAGCAGAAAGGCTCAATACAGCAAACCACCCTCTTCCTACCCATTCCAAACTGCACTAACTCAGTTTATACAGTAAAATACTGTATAATGTAGTTTTAGTAGTGATGTTGTAGCAGTGTAAGTCGAATTAAATATATACTTCCTTGGTTTTGTGATGGGAATGTAATTTGTAAGCAGCTTCCTCTATGAGGTTATCCTGGCCACAGTTGTCTGAGGGTTTTAGAGCTGGACAGAGCTCTTCTTAAGGTCCTGTTTGAAAATTCTGCCTCTTAAGTGATCTTCTTTTCTCCTCCAAGGCCAGCGTTTGCCCAGGTCAGTGTCTTCTTTTCTTTGCAATCATTCTACACCTGCCCACTATTGCACGCAGCCATCGAACAAGAGCGGAGCCCAACCTCAGCAGTCTCATGACCCTGAACTGGAAGAGATTCTGATCCCCAGAAAACTCTCCATCAGCCCTTTAGAGAGCTGGCTCACGGTTAGATACTTCCTTCCGAAAGCGGAAGGTCTTAATGCTCAGGAGGAAGCTGGCCAGGAGCCCCTCCAGCGATATGACTGTCCCCCAGCTGATGAGGGAGGTGATGTGGAGGAAGGAGAAGGAACACCTAACAACAAGGTTCAGTGTAAGAACGTTTTGGAGATTCGCAGAAGGAAAATGAATAAGCACAAGTACAAAAAGCTGCTGAAGAGAAGGAAGTTCATACGGAGGAAGATAAAGGAAGGTCGCAAGAAGAGACGTCAGGTAAGCTCAGGGCAGAGAGCTTCATGACATAAATGTGCGCGCTTCTCAGGCTGATTCAGGTATCAAATGATGGTTTTAAGTGGAATTGATTTTGGGAAAGTGGCAGCAGCAGCTCGGGAGCCTTAGTGAATTCAGCATTTACTGGTACAGTAGCTTTTTCTGGTTAGTGTTTGACCTGTGCATCTTCAGAAGCTGTAATTCACACTATCTCTGGTTGTAAACAGGTATGTGTGACAGTTACTAGGCATAATCTTTCTTCATGACAGTAACTTATGAATATGTGTGGCTAATGGAGAAGAATTTTAGTGTTTGTGTGGAAGGTTAATTCATGTGTCTGTGTTACATCAGGAAGACTGGTTTAATTTCTGGCCTGTCTTGCCAGCATCCTCAAGTGCTTCCTCTTGTCTGTTCCTATACAGAAAGAGTGAAGGAAGACATAGGGCTTCATTCAAGCCATAGATGTTTTCATTCACCACTACCTTTCAGCTGTTAGGTTTGCTATGATACAGTTTAGTTCATTCTCTGGTAATTTTCACCTTGCCTAGATGCAGATTGGGGTTAATTGTAATGCCATTTCTTGAGGTTTGTAGGTAGCAGTGTTGAACACTTTATGATGAGGAAATCCTCTTAATTTTCTTAGTTTCATTTTCCACCTTCACAGTTTTCCTTGCACATGGCTTTAAAATAATGCTTGTGCATGTCAGTATGTTTTCTTAGAAACTTACCTAGAACAAGCTGCCTACTAGAAAGCATTTTTCCTTTGTGTTATTACCTAGATTGCCCCTGGGACGCATGGACAAGGGGTGAGATCTTGAATGTTGCTTCTAAGCTCTGTTACAGTTTTATGTCTATTCTTATGTTCTGTTTTAGGCCAAGTTTGAGAAAGATTTGGAGCGCATCTGGAAACGAGCTGGCTTGAAAAACCCTCCTGCAGGATGGCAAACACCCAAGATATTCCTGAAAAGCTCAAAGCGATAAACACATCCGTAATGAGTGTTCACCTGTAATTGTAATTAAAAAAAGGATATTTAAGTGCATGGGTTACATTTAACTTTTTTCTGAGTGTGATGAAATCAGTAGCAGGAAGCTTTCAATCTCAATGAGCAGTTTTCCAAGGGCAAACCTGACAGCAGTATGCTTGTCCTCCCCAAGGGAATGATGTGAGCTCTTGTGATTTGGCCTTGGTGTACGGTCCTGTGCTGCTACCCTGACTATGAGCAAGGGGGTCTTAGACAAGCTGGGTTTCTGAAGTTCCTATTTAGAATTAGACTGAAGGATGTATTCAAAAGCAATCAGTTGTGGCAGATGGGATGAAGTGGAAGAATTCTTCTGATTACCACACAAGCGTGTTGAAAACTTCTCAAAATCTCTTTGTTTCATAGTTTTACTGCAGAAGGGCTGGTGTTTACTAAGAGTTATGGCGAAATAGGAATTGGATCAGAATCTGTCTGAATAAGCTTTGATTCTCCCTTACCTGGAGCCTTGGTGTGCATGTGCCTGAGGCATTGCATGGGCATCCTTAAAGGGCACATTTCTTTTTTCCCTTCTATTTTGTGCTAATAAAAAAATGTGGGTTTTTTTTCTACAATTGCTTCTTGTCCTACAGAACATCCAATATTATTCATCCCATGGTGGTAAAAGTTCAGAGCTAATTATTCATTAACTATAAAACCTGTTTTGTGCCTGAGACAACCCCACTGTAATCAGGTTTTATGTGGTTGAAGGAAGTAATGAAATGTGAAAAATAGAGATGTTTTAAATAAACCCTGATGAAGGACTTGATAGCTAGGTTCTGCTTCTGACTTTTCTGTTTGAGGCAGTTAACTTCTGTGTATTTAACTCTTCCTTGTCTGTATTCTAGCAGATAGATGAGGTGGACTGACCTCTGAGAGAAAGGAGGGAAAAAGAATGAGCTCCCTTAGGCCTGTCATTGCGCGGCACACGGGGAAGCTGCCCTGAAAATACATTCCCTTTCATCTCCAGGAGCAGAACGCTTCTCTGAACTGAAAGGGAAGGAATCGAAAGGTAATCTCTGGAACTCGCTGCCACAAGGTACAGTTTAGTGTTGCGGCAGGAGGGACGAGGCTCCACACGAAGAACGTGCTTGAGGTCTGTGTATGGCTCTACTCGTGTCGCTAGATGGCGATAAGCTCAAAGCCTCTGGAGCTCTGTAGCCGTTGGTGTGGAAGTTGGCTGGATCTTTGTGCTGGTATTTTAAGGAAAGGGTACGCCCACAGTTAAAAACCCATTAATCTTGTCGGAGAACTGGTGGCATTCTGCGAACTCTTGAAGTCCTGCAGAAACATGTGGTTAGCACATTTTTATAGTGCTTTTTTTTCCCCAACCCATATGTGAACAGTAGGCAACTTTGATCAGATATATTAAAAATGTGTTCTGGCCTTTTCATGCTTTAAATAGGCAGCAGTTGCTATTAACCAAGACCAGCAGGACCCTCTCGCAGCCTATTGTCAGGATTTGGAGGAGGAGGAGGAGGCGATCTGGCCATGAGCCTTAGGAACTTGCCAAGCAAGAGAAGACTGAGTGTTGATGCTGGCTTGCAGGTTTGTTAAATAGGCAGAGTGCATTTGGGCGTTTCTAAAATACCAATAAGCATTCCCTGCACAAGGATGCATAGATGAAGGGCTGAGGCCTGAGAGATTTAGCGCCTTTAAAGTCAGGTCCATGTTTTTTCCCTCCCTCATCACATTTGTTTTAAGTGTCTATGCTAGTGTTCTCTGTCAGTCCTACAGCTTCTCTTTCTGACTCTCAGCCCAAGCTTGCTGGTTTCCTGTCTAGGGAAGAATGGTAATCAGTTTGCATTTTTCCAGGAGATTGCTGGCTGCTGAAGGGTTGGGATGCCTTTGGAATTACACAGAGAAAAAGACTTTATAAAAGGACAGCAGTAGCATGCCCTGCTGATTTATCGATGCCGTATGTCTGATTCCAGTTTTGAGCTTTATTCTGCCTTGATTGTCTTATTTAATCCTACAGCTTGCATTTTTGGTGTAGATGCTAAATACACAAACCGCCCAAGGGTGCGTTACCCTTTTTTATCCGCTAAGGCTTAGGTAAGGTTTTATGTCTCTCTAGTTTGATATAAAACCTCTCTTGCTCTTGGGGAGCATGATGCTGGGACTGTAGATCACAAGCTTGTCTGTTGTACTCATGTCTGCTGGGATCATGCAGACGGAGAACTTTGCCATTCTCCTGGATCAGCAGCACCCCCACCTTGCTCTCTAACTTGTTTTTATATTGGGGTAGTGGGAAATACTGGAATGTGGGAATTGCAAAGCATAACAACTCAGTACCTTGTGATATTCCAGTGCAAGTGGACTCTTGTACTATGGCAAGGATCATGTTATATTAAGGTACTTGCATGGAGAATTGCAAGTCTCCATGAAATAAAGTAGCTTATTAAATGGTATGCTTTCTAAGTAGTAGTCCAAATTGTAGTCTGCCAAGAGTAATCATTACTTTCACATCTATTAGACATAATTACACAACCATGTGTAGAAGTCTGGAACAACTGTGTCATTTACAACAGTGTTTATAAACCATCCATGGCAGTTATGCCAGTCTGTCATGTAAATGCTATGTTCTTTTTGGTGAACTGCCTCCAAGCATGGCTCAGGATTCTGTTTTCATTATGGCAGATACTGCACAGTCTGAGTCTTATGTGGCAGTAATCAGATAATATAAACCGGGGTTGTATCACCTCGCTGTAACTCTCTTGACCACAGGATGCAATTTTAAACTGGCTCACTTTGCTAAAGAGAATCAGAGGGATGAAACCTGTGCGTATTTTTCTATAGGGGGAGCACAAGTACAGAATATACTGTTGACAGAGCTTTATTATGGGATGCTGTTCCTCTCCAAAATACGTGTACACCAGCGTACTTGCAGTTAGTAGGTGTGTATGTGCAGATGTGGCTGTGGTATGGGCTGCAAACAGGAAAGGCTTGGCTTTTATAATCTTAAATTACCAAAGACTTGAAGATTTTTGCTTCATCTTACTATTCTGTTGAGAGGAAATGGTTGAAAGTCAGGGAATGGTTGGTAGGTGAATTCATGCTCTCTATTCCAGTGACTGGAGATACCCAGTGAGGTGGAAGCTTATGTTTAAAACTGCCTGATAGTCATTGGGCTGGAAAGGTCCAGTGGAAGTATCCATTTTTGCTTGCCTTTCCCTAAAAGATAGAGGAACAAAACTGAAACAAGGAATTCTGTGAGTCAGAGAACTTGACATGACAATGTTATGGATCACTTCTATGTCAATTCCCTGAAATCAGACTGAGTTTTTCAGTCTTGCTCACTGCATGGGCACTAATGCATCTTTCCTTTGTTATGCTAACTACAGAACTTGTAGGAACTATGAAACTTGTCCCCTGTTCTTGACTGTAGTTGAAATTGTCTATTGTGTTTCAAAATAATGGGAAGGAGGAGGAGGTCGACTGGCCAGTGGGAACAGGTAACTGCATGTGCTGTGTTTCCTTAAGAAAGGTGGCTAAAATTTTGTTTCAAGTAGAAAGTTAACATAAAATATTGATCAAAATTGAAGTTTTTTCACTTGTTCAATAAACAAGACGTGGTACTGCGCAGGTAGGCCTTGTGCTGAGAGAGTGTCATTGCCTTTGCTATGTGTAGATCTGGAGGAAACACTCCTGGAGCCTCTCTGCAGCTGCACTTCAGAGTCCTGCAGTCACTTCCAAAACGATTGGTGCTAAGACAAGGATGAGGAGTCCTGAGTGAGGAGTCAGCACATCAGGTAAAAACCCAATAGCTTGGGATTTATTTGGTTTATTTTAAAGGAATCAGCAATTCATGGCAGGATGCTTCTGGCTGAGTTTACCACCAGCCAGTGAGGAATTGGTTAAACTTGAGGAATAAGCAGGCACAGAAGAACTTGCCAAAGGAAAAAGAAACTGGTAGAAGAAACTACAACTGTTGTAGTCAGCAGTGTGACTGTGTGTAAACAGCACCACGTTACTCACCAGTTCCATTCCCTTGGTGCTTTTGAGTCAGAGCCGTTTCCTCCACTGACAAAGAGTTTTCTGCTGTCAGCAGTGAGGCAGCAAGTTCCTTAGGGAAGAGCCAGCTGGAATGCGTTCAGCAGCACAATCAGCAGGTACCTCCTGAAGGCAGACTCTGTGGCTGGTCACCCAGGCTTAGCAGGCCTCCATTTGGCTCCCCTTACCATTCATACTGTTTCAGTTACTGGCCAGAAGATGCTGCTGCATGTGGTCTTTTCTCTTGCTTCCCCCAGGTCTACATGGGCATCCTCCAGGGAACTCCCAGTGCCTCATTTTGCTGTCTGTGATGCAGGAGGATGGCCCATGTTATCAGCATCCTGCCATCTGTGAGAACTGCTCCAGGCCCATCGGAAGGTAGGACAGAGCCAAATGTGTCCTACTTTCTGATGACATCATCTATCCCTTGGGGAAGGGAAGAGGGTTGTAGCCCTTGGAAAGACAGGAAAGACTTTCACAAGTAATTCATGCAAAAAACTGGGACTGTGGAAAGAAAGTGAGCGGAAAATAGCAATCTTGCTATCTGTGCCTTGGGTGCAACGCCTTCTCCTTGGGTGATCTCTAATGTGGAAAGGAGAGCAGATAAAAATACACGTGTATGTAGCTGTCAGTGTAGGGACAGCTTCTTCTGGAGTAGGGCTGCAGCAAGCAAGCAGCACCCTCTTTTCCTTTAGCTAAAGTTACACTTGCCAGAGTCCTCTTGGATTGGTCTACAGCACATAGACAATTCCCATAGATTATCCTTGAAAGTTGGCCAGGCTCTACGTTTGTCTAAATTTGGCAGCAGGATTATAGTGCATTATGGAAATCAACCTCTTTTTCAGCTAGAGGATTTAAATGAAATGGCCTGCAAATCTGAAGTAAATTGTAAAACTCTCTGGGAAGCAACCTCTGAGCACCCTTTCCAGAGCCAACCTATTCATTTTTCCACTCTTTCCCGGTCATTTCTGATCTCAGGATGCTGTGCCTGCTATCCCACTGCTTCATTATTTTAGGCGGGTGCAACACATGGGCTGCAATTAGTGTGAGGGATGGAGTGTCCCTTCAAAAGCTCATGGTACCAGAACACTACTGCCATGTACAGAGAGACCAAAAGATGTGGTTAGAAGCACAGTGCTGATGGTCAGGAAGGGGACACTCCCTGTATGCTGAGAACTTTTGGTTCTTTAGAGAAAGAAACTCTGCTGTGTGCTTGTGGCTTGAGCTTTTCTTGTGTTAGAGAAGCCTGACCTGCTGTTGCCTGTGTGCTCTGGAAAAGGCTCTCTGTTCTCCTCCTTCAATGTGCTTTTAGGTTCAGACCTGGAGGCTTTCCTAGTCTCTGATAAAGGAGAGCAGAAGCACAGGGCTTCTCAGTGATGTATCTTGCAGTCAGGGCCTGAAAGCCCTGTAACTTCTGGAACATCACCAGCCTTGTGTGCAGGGACACCTTCCACTAGAGCAGCTTGCTCCAAGCCCCTGTGTCCAACCTGGCCTTGAACACTGCCAGGGAT